>JBBMFX010023327.1:0-12334 GCA_037832545.1 Rhabdalestes septentrionalis | reverse complement strand
ATTATCAAAATCAAATCCTTCCTTTGACGACACAAACAATGCACATATCGTAGGAACGGTATAACATTTTTTTTTTGCGTTTTTGAAACCGTGACTTTTTTAAACCGCGGTAAACCTTGAAACCGGTTATCGTCCCATGTCTACTTGTAATCCTAAAGCTGAATTGCGTAACTCCTTATTTCTTCAGAGCACAAGCAAATTTGATTAGGTTTCCTTCACTCATTGAAATCCCCATGCAAATACATAATAAACTGAATAAAGAAATATGCATCATAACCCCTGGCTGCTTCGTAAAAAATTATGTACAGGGTTGCTCGACATTTGTTCACAAAGAACATGCTTTAAAATTAACATGTTTGTTAATAACATGATTGTCAAGCTCAGAAGTCCAGTCTCCGTAGAAGAAGTCAGGTCTATAATCTACACCGGTATGTATATCTTTTTGTTTTTGTTGGATCAAAGCCCCCTGAAGTGAACAAAATAAATAATGAATGAATGGAACTACAGATTTAAGATAGTAAATGACTAAAGCTCTGAATTGCAGTCTCAGTAAAAGAAGTCAGGCCCATAATCTGTATGGGTTTATGTGTTTATTTATTTATTTTTATTAAAGGCCCTTAAAAATATGTAATAAACATCAGTCTTAAAGAAGCGACTCTGGTTTGTGTTCTAGGGGTGGAGCAGTATTTCGGAAAGGCACAAATACGGTTATCGGACAAATACTTTAAAAAATATTTGTATTTGGGAACCAAAACCCGCCCCCACACCCGCGCTCGCGTGGTTAGAGCCCTCGCCCTGGGATGAGAAAGTCGTGGGTCGTTCCCCAAAACCGCTAGGCACCTCTGAGGTGCCCTGAGTGAGGTAACCGTCCCCACACACTGCTCCCCGGACGGCGTGTTCATGGCTGCACGCTGCTTCTCTTGGTGAATGGGTTAAATACCAAGGAGGATTTTCGTGCTGACCGATGTTAACGTGCTGAATTGTGAATTTTACTCAAATACGAATTCAAATACAAATAAGAATATTTTCCCCTTTCTACAAATACAGATACAAATAGTGGCTGCTCTGCACACCCCTATTATGTACTAATGTTGTTTTTTGATCAAAATATTCACTTGAATAAACATTTAAAATATAAAATATTTTGCTAACTCACGGATCTCAGTAGAAGAAGTTACACTGGTTACTGTGATTCTTTTTATTTGTTTTTATTTGTAGATCAAAGCCCATTGAGATGAATGGAAGTGAACGACCGGCTTCTTTCAGACGGCACGTGCCGGGCCGTCTCAGATGGGACGTGGTGACGTCAGGCTGGTCCTGTGTCAGTTTGGAGTCTCAGTACTGAAGCATGGCGGCCACAGCAGGAGTGAGGGTCAGTTATAAACTATGTCTGTTCGTGCACCTGCTCTTCGTGGGTTGGTACGTGTTCACGCTGAGAGCCAACACGGAGGTGATCCGGGAGAGACACCCCGGGGCCCGGGCGTACGGGGGGCGGTGGAAGTATTTAACCTTTATTAATCTGGTGAGTAACCCCCGAACAAGTCCACCACCGTAAAACCGCTCTCTTGATCAGATACTGTGCATGCCTTTCTTTAATAGCTCTCGATGCTCTCACAAACCTGTCAGGACTTGAAATGAACATTCATGCCAACTAACACAAACGGCTGTCGCATTAGTTTCAGTCAAAGAACACCGTGTTGTTGTTTAGCAGAAAGTGCTACAAAGGGAAGGCACCGTCCACAAATTGTCAAGTTCAACGACACCCGAAAGCATTACTGAAATTTTTAATGTTTTCAAAGCTACATGACGTGAGTCAGCAGGTGGTTAGGGAGAGGCCTTGGCGATCAGAATGTAATGGGTTCAAATCCCTGGAGTGCAGTGGCATCTTTAAGGTACCCTAGAGCAAATAAATCGTGGGTTTGAATCCCAAGACTCTTGAGCGGGGTACCGTCCCTACACACTGTTCCCCTGTCACTGTGTTCCGGCTAGCCACTGCTTCTCTTGGTGAATGGGTTAAATAAACAGGAGGAATTCCCTTCTGTTCACACTGTGTAATGTTCACTTTCACTTCGCTTCACTTATATCTACACACACACACACACACTGACACGCTAAAAATAAAATACATGTATGTAAATATGTACAGTATACATTAATGTTAATACATATGTACAGTATAGTTACGTTCCAAGAGCACCAGCGTATATGGGAAAAACTTAATTGTTGTGAATTGGTTAAAAAATGCCTACAATTTTTATAGTGTAAACCCTAAATATGTTTTAAATAAGCTCCCAAAAACTCTAATTTAATTTAAAATTCATTACCCTTAAAGAAAATGTAAAGGTAAATCCGTATTTGTACTGTGCAATTTACATGGGACTTCCGCAGTGCTGGAATGTAAAATACAGATATTACCCATATCCGTTTCACTGCACGTTGTAGTTGTATAACTGTGTGTGACAAAAAAATATTTTTTTGAACACTTCTAGTAGGGCTGGGCAATTAATCGAAAAGTAATTGAAACCGACAATCAGAACCTATAACCGATAAAAATTTCAATTACTCTCCCTTTAAAAACACTACCCGTGTGGAGTCACTATTTTTAATTTGAAAAACATTGAAGATAATTTATTTTGTTTCCAAATGTGCAAGTTATTTATTTTGTGTATAAGAACAAAGTGACTGTTCGTTTTGTGTAATGTGCATTTTAATTTCAGTTGTTCAACACTGATGTTCAATAAATAATCATAAATGGTAGATAGTGTGTCTCCTTCAATTAGTTTAAAATCAAGGAATGTACCCCTCATTCGAAAATCTCCCTTGTAGTATGTGAAGCGTATGTACTGTACAAAACTTGTCAGTGAACTATGAAGGCAAAAAAAGGGAAATAAATTAATCGTTCATTAATCGTAATCGAGTTAAAATGATCAATTAATCGAGATTTTGATTTTAGGCCAAATCGCACAGCCCTAACTTCTAGTGAGGATTTTTAGTGATGTTTAAAGTAATTTGTAGACAATCCCTTAGCTCCGCAAGCGACTGAGGTACATAGAAAACAGAGATTTGGAAAAAAGCAGGTTTTTGGGTAGCCAACAACGTTCCATTGCAGATATTCACCCTTTTGCACACACTATTTGAGAGCTTTCGAATAAAAAATTTCAATATGAACACAAAACCTGCTGCTTTATAATATGAAATATGCTTTAAGAAGCTGCACATTAAGGTCAAAGTAAATTGATCGTTCTGTCATAGGTGAACACACCACAGCACACAGTGTGAACAGTGTGAAATGTTTCCTCTGCATTCAAACCCATTCACAGAGTGAAGCAGCAGGCAGCCAGGAACACAGCGCTCAGCGAGCAGAGTGTGGGGACGCTACCTTACTCAGGGTACCTCAGAGGTGCTGAGCAGTCTTGGGATTAAAGCCGTGATGCATCTCAGGTTATTGCATGCAGAATGCTGTGTGATTATGTTCTATGTTTTACATTTATTTCAGAATTTGTGTCTTAAGAATAAAGATTCTTATTTAATGCCAAAATAAAAGTCTTTACTTGTAGGACTTTGACTGTTTAAAGGATTTCACAAAGTGTTTGTCTAGAGTTTTAATTTAGATATACTAGCATACGCTAAAATGGAAAATTCTCAGTTTTATACTTGCGAAATGTCTCAATTTTCACAGTTTGTGATACAAATTGTGTGAATAACCCATGCTTACTGCAAAATAATACATTGCTCCAGTTCTATTGTGATATGAACAAAGTGCAATGAAATACGTGAATGCTTCTCCATAGACTTCAGACCGATTGACAATTAACACTATAATACAATTAGTATAGATATACAGTGAGAATTAGGATTTTTTTCAAGATAAAACTAAAAAATGTTCAGCAGACACTGTTTTCGTGTTCTTAACAGAAAGTGAAAAACAGACAGGTTTTATCTTCTAACTCAAAGAAGACTTGTACAAGTAAACATTGATCGAGATATTTAAAAAAAGCATTTTTAATGGCATCTGCACCATATGAGGGTTCAATAGATTAAGTTAAACCTGTAGTTCACTGACCTGCAGTGCAGAGACCCAACTGCATGTCAGCTTAACTCACAGCAAGCTGGTCCTCATATGGAAAATAACTGATCTAAACGTTTTAATAATAATTAAAACAATTACCGTAATTATTAAAAAAATAATGATAATCATCTGCAGAGCTTTTGTCATACAATTCTGTGTCTGCTCAAAGTATGAGTCAGAATTTTCAGTTATTTACACAATCAAGATTGAGAAATGTTCCCTAGCCCATTTTCTGCCTCTAAAGCCTCAGGTACAGCTCTAATGGCCAAGGGGGCATATCAAGCCCAGTGCCAGCATTGACCTGATTTATAAAGGACATATTTCTGTTGGAAATATGCAAACATAATCTCACATTTGAAAATTTATTCCATTAGATAATGCGCATTTTAGAATATGAAATCAGGACATTTTAGCAGAAAGGTCCAATTCTGATTCTGTTTTGCATGGGCTTATTTATTTTTTAAATATAAGTTTAATAGAGTGAATAAACACATTGTGTAGAGTATATTGTGTCGAGTATAAGGGGGTTAAGCCCCTTTCTTACAGTGAAGAGCAGTCTTAAGACTTCAGCAGACCAAGACATTTTGGACAGCACCATCTTTGTGGACACAGTTTGTGGAAAAACCTTTTCTATTCCAGTGTGACTGTGCTGTAGTGCACAAAGCAAGCTCCATAAAGATGGGGAACATCCCATCCAGCAGCTTTGGGAATGAACTGGGAAGGAGATTGTGAGCCAAACCATCCAACGTCAGTGTCTGACCTCATTAATGTTATACAGAATGAATGAGCATAAATTTCCACAGAAAGTCCAAAATCTTGTGGAAAGCCTCCTAGAAGAGTGGAAGCTGTTAGAGCTGCAAAAGGGGACCAACTCCATATTAAAGTTTATGGATATGAATGCAGTGTGGGTTTAATGGTCAGCTGTTCCAGTTCCTTTGTCCATATATTGATATTTACATACATCTGCATAGTAAATGACATTGTCTATTTTGTACCAGAGTGTTTCTGCAGTTTTTATTTGCCTTTTATTTTTAACTGTTCCAGTTTTTGTGTCTCTGTGTGACTGTGCAGTTGCAACACAAGCAGTTTCCTCCTGGATCTGGAACGTTTTCTGATTCTGATTCATAGGATGAGGAAAAAACTCCCAAGTTGAATGTCAGTGAGTGAAAACATGATAGAAATACTATGACTGTCCTGCACTAACTGGGGTGCTTTCTCATGCAGGTGATGCAGACAGTGTTTTTTGGCGTGTGTGTTTTAACTGATTTTATATACGCTGTACTGCCAAGCAAGAGCACGCGTGGTGGGATTCCTCTGTTCATTCTCACACTGCGAGACGGCTTTTTCACCGCTTTGGCTTTCCCTGTGGGAACTGTGAGTTTCTGAAATGTTACGTATCAATTCTATGAAATTGATAAAACATTCTGGGAGTTAATTAATTGCATGTTACTTTTCAGTTTGTGTTCGTCTCTTTCTGGTCCCTCTACAACTATGATCGAGAGTTGGTGTTTCCAAAGTTTCTAGATGACATTATTCCCGTTTGGCTTAATCATGCTATGGTAAGTGCACAAGAAGCTGTTTACCAAAGAAGTTGATATAATATGAAGGATGATTTTTTACTCTTTCAACTTTGAGCATGTTTTAAACCCAGAATGGATGAAACGTATAAAACAGATGAATAGGTTCAGAGAAAGTCTTGATGTGGAACAACATCATATTGCACTTAACCCTTAGAACATGTGCAGCACAGTGTAATCTAAGCGCAACAATTGGTAAATTCTCATTCGTGTGGCAAAACAGTGAGTGTATTGGAGAACAAACACCAGTTTTAGACTGTTTTACACCCTTTTTATTTGTTGAAATCAGTTTTTACTTAAACGCTTTTAAGGGCAAATACTCCTTGTTATTTGTGAATTGACGAAATCTGCTGTTGTCTTGTCCTCAGAAAACTTGTCTCAGAAATGTTTGTTCCCCTTGTTTCTGTTACAGCACACTGTCATCATGCCCTTACTTCTGGTCCAGATGTACCTTCAGCATCACAAACACCCCAGTCGGCTCAATGGGATTCTTGCCTTAGCTCTGTTTTCCTCACTGTATTTGGCATGGTAACAACCTTCTGTTGTTTGTGATTATGCAAAGTGATTTGTTACTACTTTCATTCTAGGAAAACAATGAAAGGTTCGTCAGAATTAATGGGATGATTTTAAAGTGATTGCTGTTACTGAAAATCCCGTTTCCATGTAGTCTTAAGATAATGTACAGCAGTGGTCGCCAAGCTTCCTCCTGGACGCGTACTTTCATGAAGTGTTTAGTTCAAGGCTGTATCTTAGAAATAAATAAACCATGCGATCCTTTTTCACATTTTTATTACAAGAAAAGTAGAAATACTTAAACATATATAACGGACTGCTATTCAATATATATGTTATAGCCTGTAGTAACACATTATTTAGCCACAGAGGTTCAAACTGTTTGTTTTGAAGAGACATATCAGTTCTGTCTTTAGTGACTGAACTAAAAAAAAATGGGTGGATATTTTGAAGAAACTGTAACAGAAGCTTTCACATCCATTACACTGCACTTATAGCATATACTGTTACAATTCAAAAGCAGTCAGTTTCTTGTGTTTTAAATAGAGGTTGACCGATAGCTAGGTTCCTCCATACTTGCCGATAACCGATTAATTAACCGATAGTTTTTAAAATGGATACTGGATTTAAAATAAAAAAATAAAAAAATAAAACACAACACTCAATGTAAAACAGTACTGAACTTTATTACAAAAAACAAACCAAAAAAATAGTACCGAATCATGAAAATGTGCTATATGAAATAAATATGAATATGTTAATAAATATTGAGGTAAATTAAAGACTGAAACTGAGACTTTCAAACTGAAACAAAAAGTAACATACAAAATGAATAATAAAAGGCAGTCCAAATAACAAATTTGAACTTGTGAAACAGGAGAAACTTAACTAGTCCTGTTAAAGAACTGCAAGAGATTCAAGTGTAACATGGGCCGGTTCTAGTTGTAGTTCTATTGTAATACTCAATAGAGGCGGCTCTTGCCATAGATATGTTGGCTCTCCTGCTGTATAAGGACGACGGACCATTTTTCAGCCGCTTCAGCTCTGACGCAACCCGAAAAAACTATCGGCGTGGATTTTTGCCGATAACCAATAGTTCCGGGAATCAACTATCGGTGACGATTAATCGGCAAAACCGATATATCGGTCGACCTCTAGTTTTAAATATTTCCAGTATTCCCTCGTAATACATTTTTGAAAAAGAAAAGTGTGGGCCCAAGTGTGGGTTGTCTAAAAACTCTTAATTAGATTTACAATTAAACCAACCAGGATCTTCTACAACCACCATGCAAGACAATAGCCATTGATTTTAAATAACATGTTGTCTTTCCTATGCTTTTTCACATATTTTATTTTAACCATGTTTAGGGTCTTATGGGTCCATCATGTTTCGGGTATCTGGGTGTACCCCATCATGGCCCGCCTCAGTTCCGTAGGCTTGGTTCTGTTTCTGGGAGCGTCTTCCCTCAGCATGGCTCCTCTTTACCTGCTGGGAGAAAAACTCACTCAGGCCATGTGGAGCCCAACAGGTGAGATGCCTCAATTACAGTGCCTTTGAACAAAAGTTACGTTGTCCTTTCTCTAAACTGATTTGTTTGTGCTGCAATTTTGTTCCAATCTCCAAAACAAGGAAAGAAATCCATTTTACCAAGTGCATGGAACAGCTGTGAACTAGGATTAGTTTTATCTGGGAACATAGTGTGTTGTATATTGTTTAGCAGTACTGGAGTGAATGGCCTTGTTACTTGCTTAACCTGGACCTCCTTGAGTCATAATAGTTCCGATCCACATCATGCTAATAAACCAAATACTACTAGTAATCCTGTCCAGAAACATAACTCGGACCTAAAGATTGGAGGTCTGGATTGACGAAGGGAAATTTACGAAATTGCACTTGTTTCAACTGACATTATACCATACATTGCACATTCTCAAACTATGGGCCGCAGACCAGTGCCAGTCCGTGAAAATTTCCTGCCGGTCCAAGGAGCCTCGCTTCTGCACCAATCAAAACTCAGTCAGGTCCAGCTCTGATCTCAGCGCTGCTGTCACTTTTCAGGAACACACATGTGTTACGAAAGTTATCAAACAATCACTGCGTGTTCAAAGCAAGCAAGTCTGGATTTTTTCTCTCGGAAGCATCCATCAAATGGTGCCCTTATACACCATGGATCTGTGCGAGACAGCTTTTTCTTAACTGACAGCTACGAAAACAGACACACAGGCCTAACTGAGCGGCTGTGTCTTCCTCGTTTCGACCAGTTAGTGGCGAGAAAGCAGACACACCCATCACATTAAAATGAAGATTACAAATTTTGGTGCCAAATAATCCCTGTGGGTGACTAGAATTTGTAATATAATTTAGGTTCAAAGTCGATCTGCACATTTAGCAACATTAGGTTGTGTTCAAAATGGTAGTTTAAAAAAATCCATAAAACAAAAAAGTGAGAAAAAAAAAACCTAGGTTCCTTGGTTCCTTTTTTATATGTATAGGTACACATTATAACAAATACAGCCTAATTACTATATATCTGTATATTTATTGGCAATAATATGTTTATTTGGCAGTAATCTCAAATTTAGACAAAGCACCCCTGTTAGGTCATGTTTAATATTCTTCTTACACAGGCATAAACCTAATCATATTAATACTTAAATTTAAATTAACATTAGTGGTTGTGGTATTATAATAATAATAATAATAATAATAATAATAATAATAATAATAATAATAATAATAATAATAATAACTAAAGACAGATATTATTATTATTATTATCTGTGCAGATGCCTTCGGGGGGGCGGGGGGTAGTGTGGGATGTACTTTATGCAGGGCTGTGCAGCCCCAAAGCCTGACATGACTGGTCCCCAGGACAAATAATTTTGAGAAACACTGCATTACACCACATAGCCACCACTGGAAAAACTAATCCAGCTCTCATAATACTTATTGCTAAAAAATGCAATGACGAATGCATTTGTGGCTGGTCAGTTTATGCACAGTAAAATCATAGTACCAAATCTCTCATGTCATTATAATGGTATTACAATGTTTTAATATTTTATGATATTTAAATGTTGGGCAATGATTAAACATTGTAATCCCGATCAATTGCATGATCTCCGCCAGCAGAAAACATTTTCCATTTATCATGGAGCAGCATAGACAGTCTAAGTTCAGTAGCAAGTGTCCCTGTTAGAGTGAGGTGAAGTGGTTGTGCACAAAAAAACTTTAAAAATAATCATAATCAAACATTAATGCATGAAAAATAATTCTCTGCCTTAAGTAAATAATGTGTTAACACACATAAAATTTTATATTATATATGTAATATCTACCTGTTTAGCAGCTACTGCCTTGACTTAAGTTTTGAATTTATTGTCCGTTGACAAACACACACACACACATTTGTTAATACACACAATTCACGACTCATCAATAATGACTCCAGAGTTTTGCTCCAACACTCTATATGTGACGTTTTGGCACTGACACTGTCCTAATCTATTCTTTCTAAGGGAATCAGAAGAAAAAGAAATAAGGGACCACAAGAATCAAAGGTGACGGTTGCCAGGCCGAAACCAGCTGGACCAGACTGTTTGCCACTGGAAAGAACAATGTAGCACTTGTAAATGTGAAGGGGGGCTCAGGTATTTTGTGGCAAAACTCACCTGAATTTATAAAGCAACAGGAATTTATACAGATTGAAAATTGTTTAGATTTTTTGTTTGATGATTTAAATAATTTCCACTTAATACATAAGGACAGAAATATATTTAATCTGCTACTGTATGCTGTTATTTTTAAAAGAAGTTTGAAATTCCATATTCAGTCCTATTCCAAAATGCTGTATTTTTTAATGTTAGGGACCCGTCTTTTAGGTGCAAATGGTTTGCACAAAAATTCCTTTTTTTTTTTTTTTAAGAATGTATGCTGGATTAAGTGAGAAGAATAAAATCTAATTTTATTTAAAAAGATGAATGCTATACATTCTATCCATATCTGTCATAATTAAAATCTTTCTATGATGGTACTTCAGCAACAGTTAAAATGATATCCCCCTATTTAGTTATTTAAAAAGCATGGGACATTTTATTTCTGAGTTCACTGACTGCTTAGCCTGAAGCCTTCAGTAATCTTCAAATATTTTATAATTTGTGTATATTGCTATTAGAGGTTTAGAAGGTGCAGCTCTGTCTTTGAAACGATTCAGAATCGTCAACGAGCATTTTTCATGAGACAAAAACTAGACGAGTCTCAACATAAATACTGGTCATGTGACGATAACGAAACAAAATATATTATGTAATATTGTCGACGAATAATAACGAGACAAAAAAAATAAAAACTATGCTTATAAACGAGACTTACAAAATAGAAACAATGCTAAAATGTATCTTAATTTTAGTTGACTAAAACAAGACGTGACGTTGTGTCCTGTATGATAGGGATGGGGGGTGGAAAGTATTGGGACGCTCGACCGTAGAGTTGAATGGCTTTCGTCTCAATACAGGGCGTCCGCGCGGTGGTAAAAGGTAGTAAATGAAATCAGCCCAAATGAAGGCACGTGACAGGTAGTAAAAGGTGGTAAGCTCAGTTTGACTTTTTTTCAACACCACCTCAATCAGTGGCGGCTGGAAGAGGAGCCCAGCTTCGCCTATAATGACGGTTCTTGGCAGGGTATCCGCGGATCCTTAAAAAGTCTTAAGTCTTAAATTAGATTTTACAAAATTAAGGCCTTAAATATCTTTAGAAATTACTTGTAATCCTTAAATCCAGAGTTCAAAGGTCTTAAAATACCACAGACCCAATAAACAAGATTGCTATATTTTTTCTGATCATCTCTAAAGAATTTCACGAATTTCAACTTGTTGTTTTGCCTGCGGAACCGCCAACATTTCTGTTTGTTTGTGTGTGGGGGGGGAGTTTCAGGTAAGCACGTTAGCAGTTTGTTGCTAGTGGCCGCGTCAGTCATGGGGAAGTGCAAATTTAACATTAACTGAATGGAAAATCCCACATTTCCTGGCAATAACTATGAGGCCCACTGTATGCTGTGCAAGAAGATTTTTTTACTTGGTTCAATGGGGGTTAAGACGCCATTTCTCAGTTCTGTTCCATCTCTACAGTTTCACAGACTATAGCTACATCTCTGAACACACCATCAGTTACATTAACACAGCACTTCTCAAACTATGGGCCGTGGACCGGTGCCGGTCCGCAGAGCCTCGCTTCTGCACCAATCAAAATTCAGTCAGATCCAGCTCTGATCTCTGAGCTGCAGTCACTGTGTGCCTCGCTCGCCCCCTCGACTTCACGGCCCGCCCCCTCGGAATGGTGCCCTTCCACTCCACGTATCTGTGCGAGACCGTTTTTTAAAAAACTGACAGTAGAATTTACATTCTCTGCCTGAACACGAAATCACCCTGTGATCCAACGTTTCAGTGGCTCTGAGCTGGAGAGTCAGTTTAGGAATGCACCCACAGTTGAGAACGTGTGTTCTAACAGCCCACATATTTAAAAATTATCTGGTTCAATTCGGGGCCGGACCAAAAATTGCAGTTAATGTGTCGGGCCGGGCTGGGCTCGGACACAAGGTGCTCAGACTCGGGTTGGGTCGGGTCCAATTTTGGGCCCAATCTATCACTTTAGTTTACACACACATGTAATTGGAATGTTCTAATTTTATTCCCTGTATTCACTTCCCTTAACTTTTAGTCTATAATTTTTTGTTTCAGTTCCAATAAGTGTTCCAGAACTATTTGTAAGGTTGTCACATGCTGTTTGCGGTTTGGGAACGTAGGGTCTTAAATTTGATCAAAGTGGCCTTAAAAACAGTCTTAAAAAGTCTTACATTTATACCCTGCTTGGATAAATGCACACAAATCTACACTCTGAAACACATCTAAATGTGCTGTCAATCAAAAAGGGATACTGGGCTTTAGACACTTCCTCCTACCATCAAGCAGCAATCCAGTGTCCTTGTCCGCCCACTAGGCGATTAAACTGAGCCAGAGTGGTGTAGTACGGAGCCTGCAGCTTCACCCACAGGAGAAAAAAAAACAATCCATTGCGACGGATTTGCAATTCGTGCCCTCAGTTTAAAAACGGTACCCACGAATTCTTAAACTGTTCCCTCGATTATTAAACCATACCCACGAATTCCCAATCCGTGCG
>JBBMFX010023287.1:0-12335 GCA_037832545.1 Rhabdalestes septentrionalis | reverse complement strand
GTGAGTGTCCTCTGCGTGGTACAATGCAGTTTAAAACGAGGCCCAGGAATTGTAAAACGACCGAGAAGCACGTTATTATTTCAGTGTTGCTGTACATGGCTTATGATGTAACAACAGTTTTAAAAGTATTTGTCCAAATACCGTATTCGTAAAAAACACGTTATTTGTGCCAATCCGAAAACCGTATTTGTATTTGTCTCCACCCCTAAAAGCAACCTACCTGTGCATTGATTACATATCTACAGATTGTATTAAATTTTAACATGAATTCAGCATTGCTTTTTTTAATGCAATGTTTTCTAAATACTCACAAGTTGTTATTTGGTAATAAGATCCAGAGACTAATTGTGATGATGTCTTTTGCATTTTTGCATAAGGGGGGCCAGGAGCAATTCTAGGGGGCCCCCTCTGGCTTGGAGACCAGTGAGTGTCCTCTGCGTGGTACAATGCAGTTTAAAACGAGGCCCAGGAATTGTAAAACGACCGAGAAGCACGTTATTTTTTCAGTGTTGCTGTACATGGCTTATGATGTAACAACAGTTACCAAACGTATGTCTGCTCCTCTGAACGACCGAAATCGACAATAACATGTGTGATTGACTAAGGAGCAAATCGCAAACTGTTTTCAGAAACGCAATCTATCATGTTTATTTGTAATTTCTTATCTATATTTAGGCAAATAAAGTGTTTTAAAATATGTTACCTATGTTGTGTGAGCTTACATAAACAGAATCGATTTCACACGTTAAAAACAGCTTTCCACTCGCGGTTTCTGTGGTGCACACTCCCGAGAGGGGGAGGCCTTCTACGACAGGCATTCTATGGCATTCTACGGCAGGCATGCCTTTTTCGGCATAACACCCGCACTGGAAAGGAGTATCTATTCCCGAACACAAGCCTGTGACGTGTACTGGGGTGTGTGGTTTCCCGAATACAAATATTTTTAAAAGTATTTGTCCAAATACCGTATTCGTAAAAAACACGTTATTTGTGCCAATCCGAAAACCGTCTTTGTATTTGTCTCCACCCCTAAAAGCAACCTACCTGTGCATTGATTACATATCTACAGATTGTATTTAATTTTAACATGAATTCAGCATTGCTTTTTTTAATGCAATGTTTTATAAATACTCACATGTTGTTATTTGGTAATAAGATCCAGAGACTAATTGTGATGATGTCTTTTGCATTTCACTGTGGCAAAGTAAGCCCATGTGTGTATTGCATTCCATTTCCTGTTTTTCTACTGCAGTGATTGTTATTTAACATGGTATGAATTATTCTCCATACCTGTTTTAAACACCACTATGAAGACAATCAAGATTGTAAGTAATCAAAAATTCACATTTAACATGAAAATCTATGTTTGTATCTCTAATTGAATAAACCACGTAGGGATTTTGAAACGTTGGCCTGGTTTAACAGTAGATAGAAATTCTTGCATTATTTACCAAAAAAGGGACCAGTTGACCATGAGGTTCAGGCACAAATGTTAAGATTCCCCTGTAGTTTCTCTCAAATTGTTCCTCACTACATATCCGCTCTAGTATGTGAGTCTTTGTATTCAAACAGTGTACCATACAATCCACTCGAAGTTTTAGCAAAAATTACTTTGTTAGGCATACACTTTATGGCCAAAATATTGGAAGACACCTCTTAAATAATGAATTCAGGTGTTTCGGTCATACTCATTGGCACAAGTGTATAAAATCAAGCATACCATTTTGGATAACCTCATAGCTCCAAATTTGTGGACACAGTTTGGAGGAGAAAAAATCAAGATCCATAAAGACATGGTTTGATGAGTAAGGTGTGGAAAAACTTGACTGGTCCACAGAGAGACCTGACCTGAAATTCAGCCAACACTTTTGGGGTGAACTGGAACTAGGGTTGCCAACCGTCCCGTATTATATGAGTTATTTTTATTTGTCACGTCGGGCACCTCTAGTCCCGTATTCCAATATAATCCTTATTTGTCCCGCCCCAGCCCAACCCGCACCACTGTATCTATTTATACAACCCACCCCGCCCCGAACCCGCGACCATTAAATAGACCTACTAGGCATTGTAATTCAAATGAAAACAGCCATTATTTCAGCCTGAAAGTGCTTGGAAACATCGCCCTGTAAACTGGTATGATTATGAATATGAACGAGTAATCTGGTCATATTAATAACGAGATAACGATACGTCCCGGCGAAATTTTTTAATCATGAATAGCAGGCCGTTTTAACATGTAATAGCCAGACTGGATATGTAGGTCAGATATCCATAATTCAGTTCTTCCTTGTAAAAATAAACCATACAGATATCCAAAATGACGTTCTTCCTATCTACAATGAACATTACAGGTATCTCAAGCCTCAGTCTTCCTAGTACAAATGACGTCACATTCCCCCATTCGTGTCTATGGGTTTTCACTTGTAGATATCCAAAACAACATTCTTCCTATCTACATTGAAATGTACAGATATCTGAAACACAGTTCTTACTAGGAGAAACTTTAGTTTATGTTTATTTTACTGGGAAGATCAGAATTATGGATATCTGAGATACAAATCGACTCTGGCTATTAAATGTTAAAACGGCTTGCCATAATCGTCTGCCTAAACATTTGTCCTGAGATGTGGTAGAGATGCGCATAAAACATATCGACACCCCAAGGACTGTGAACTCGGAGATGCGCATATCTCCACCGGAAACACGGCTGACCCTCGGTCAGTTGGTGGAGTGGTCAAACGTCCCATTACTTTTGTCCATGCACGATGCCCTAAATCGTGCACTACTGAGGGTGTAGGGAGCTGAAGGAGGTTCAGAAACAGTCCTGCGGAGACACGCCTCGTCACATTTCCCCCACGGATGTTTGAGGAAGTGTCAAAGTGCCTTAAAAAAAAGAACTAAACTAATCATGGACAAACTTCGGCGGGTCTTAAGCGGTCGAGAAGATAACGAGGAGTTATGCTTGACGGCGCAGGTGAAGTTCCGTTTTCTCGTGAATTTTCCGTTTTTTGAATGTTTATCGCTCGAGAGTCGTAGTGGAGCTGACGAAGCTCAGTAGGTCACCAGCTAACCAGCTAGCTCACAGCCCTCAAAATTCACTTATTCATTCTGACACTGTCGTTTAACATCAGTAAAGTGTTGTTGACTTATTTTGTGTGCGTTTTTTCTCTGGTACGTGATAAAGTGTTCTTTTTAAACAAAGTTAGATTAGACTAGATTGTAGCTCTGACTGTTAGCTGGAGGTCCTGTGAGACGCCTGACTGTTAACACCAGCTGATACTGGGCCTCTTCACTGAAGTTTGATATGACTTGTTCAGATTTATTGGTTATAGTAGCGTAGTTATAGCTCAGTGTTTACAGATCAGAATACAGTATGGTAGATTTTTATAGACATTTATCTTTAAAAAAAAAGATCGCTAACTACTTAAGTACTGTTTGTTTTTACTTTCACTGTCTGTTATTAACATTTAATTGTGCTACTAATATTACATGCGTTCAGTGGATGAATCCTAAGAGGTAAGGTTTAGAACACTGGAGGTACATACACACAAACTATATATATATCTGCAGCTTTGCTTGCTTTGTTTTGTTTCTATTTTGCTTTATCATGGCCTTTCGTTTTAAATACCTGTGTTATCAATGCTAAACGTTTGATAAATAAAAAGCTTATGTTGCAGTGTACTTCATAAATGTAGGACGCACTTCTTTAAAGATTTCAGGCTGTACATGATCATAGATCTGTGCCTGTCCTGTACATGTTATGGTTAACTCTGCCTGTAATGTTTGGGTCTGCTGCTTTTTTTTTGTTTGTTTTGACTTTTTGATACTTTGCCGAATTTTATGGCATGTTGATTACGTAGGCTGTTGCCATAAGTTTGTGTTCGTCTATGTTCTTTGTTTTGCTTGCTTTTATATGCAATGAGGTTTTTTTTTTAATTTCCTTGAGTTACAGAGGCAGTGAATCTTGTGAAATAGGCCTGGGATAGATGGAAAGTGTAATGAAGCATGTCATACTTAGGGAAGACATTATAGGAATAGTTTGTAAAAGGGGTTTCACTTTATTGTACAAATCAGCATATTTCTTACAGTTAAGGAAGCTCCATTGTGTTGCATGGCACAGCGGGACCATGTGATTTCCTCCCTTTGTTTCCAATAGGTACTGGATGCCTCTACACTCAGTTACAGCACACGGATCAAGTGGTTCGTCATATGTTTTGCATCTGGGATTCTGTGCTCCATCCTTGTGAGTATTTTGTCCCTGTTTGCCCTTTTCTCATAGTTGGAGGAGAACAGCACAATGAGTCCAGCAGCACTCCTCCTCCACCTCCATCAGTCAATATACTCCAATCAGGTCATGGCAGAAACAGAGTTGCTCTGATACTGATGTTACAGGCATTATACATTGAGCTTTCTCTTAAAATGCAGGTAAAAAGAGAAAATGAGATCTTAATACCTAATTTTCTGTGCATTTGACAGTTATTTTGTTTTGTTTTAAGAATAAACTTTTGATCAGTGAGCAAGGAATTGATCTGTTTATTTACTTCAAATATGCAAATAAGTCTTAATTATTAACCATTTAACTTTAAATTATAGGAAAGAACACAGCAATTTTTAATATATATCCAGCCATGTCCAACCAGTAAGTTTAATTCAGAATGTTGCATTAAACAAAATACCAAAAAAACAATTGCACAAATATCAGGATTAATGGGCATCTGTTGTGTATATTGATTAGATAAAATGGTAACAGCAATCAGTATCTACTAGGACTTGAGCATCACATGTTGGTATTGATTATGGATGGGAAAAAGTGGGATTGATACATCCCTTGTAACAATGTTGTATTATTTGCTCAGATAATTAAGATGCGTGAAAAGTCACCCACAAGGTCTCGTATGAAACTATTCAATGTTCCTTGGCTTTCTTAGTAGTCGGCATGGAAAAATTATTCAGATTTATTAGTTATAGTAGTATAGTTTTCGCTCAGTGTTTAAAGATCAGAATAGCATATGGAAGATCTTTTCAGACATTTATCTTTAAAAAAATGGTTTCTAACTACTTAAGTTCTGTTTGATTTCACTTTCAGTCTCTGTTACTAAAAATTACTTGTGCTACTAATATTGCATGCTTTCAGTGGTTGAATCCAAAGAGGTAAGGTTTAGAGCACTGGAGTTACATACACACACAAATTATATATAAAGAACTAAATTAATTGTGGTTTACATGGTCCAATTGTCTGTGTATAGGAACAGTAACTTTGTAGCTTTGTTTTGTTTCTAATTTGCATTGTGCTTTATCGTGGCCTTTCATTTTAAATACTTCTGATAACAACGTTTGATAAGTAATCGGCTTATGTTGAAATACACTTCATAAAAATAGGACGCTTCTTCTTAAAAGACTTCAGGCTGTACATGATCATAGATCTGTGCCTGTCCTGTACTTGTTATGGTTAAAAAAGGGGCGGTTACCACTGTTACATCTATTGTAACCTAACAATATTTTAATTTTTTCAGAGCAGCTGATGAGCACTTTAGACAAAAACGATCTTTAATGTCTTACACTTTGCTCCCAAGTGAATAAAACTAATATATGCATATGTTATACAGTGCAAAAATGAAAAGCTTGAAAGCTTGTCTATGGCATATCCTTTGCTTATTGCTTTAATAATGCAAAATAAACTAAGCAGATGTTCCCAGGCAATCCATTTAATCTCTGACCAAAACCACTTGAACAAATATTACTACATCCTTTGTAGAAGGAACTTATTTTATTTGTTAAGAACATTGTACAACAAACCACACCTGAGAATACTGGTTCTGCTTAGAAGGAAATGATTTGTGCTTTTGTTTTTGGTTTTTTATTCAACCCGAATCAAAACTCTAGTCCCAGAAAAATGTGATCCTAGGTCAATGCATTTGAGACATAAAACACTAGTCCAGCAATAGAGAACAGCCTGCTATACTGCACATTCTCATACAAAGAAACACAGGAAAAAAGAAAACAAAAACTAGATCAGTGAACACTGTTGCTTGTTCTGTGATCTGTGTTTGCTCTGCAACACCCCCACCCCCACCCCCGTTTATGCTCAGTGACACTTTGTTTCATGGTCAGTTGGTTTGTGGGTGTGCTGATAACAGAGCACCGATAGTTTGCACTGTATTAACCACCCTTTTGTGTGCACTGAGGAATGCATGCAAAATTCTCTCAGCATGTCGAGCGGTTTGTGAGATCTAGGGCAAACATTCCATGTTAGCACACAGAGCAAAATAGTTGAATTGTTTTATAAAGGAGTTCATGAGCAGTCTTATGTGAAAGAAGTCACAAATGACCACAAAAGGCCCTCCACTGAGTTTTAGGCAGTCAGGAATATGTTTGACCACTAGGTGGCAGAATGTTGCCTGCTAGCTCTGCGTCCACTAAACTAACGCTTGTAAATTCATGTTTGATTCAAACAGGGAACAGCACTGCTCTTCTTGCCAAAAGGGTTGAAGCTGTTTGCAGTATTCTACACTTTAGGAAACATCGCAGCTCTTTCTAGGTAAGGTGATATAAACAAACAATTCTGTTTGAACAATTTTTGACTTTCTTGTCCATCTTGAACACCTTGTTGCGTGTCCCTGATAGGCCCAATCAGATATTTGTCTGCAACCAGCATGCAGTGACAGCTCTGCACAATCATTGACACCTGTGTAATTTTCATGCGTTTCACCACACTCTTTGTTAGAGTGCGACTTATGATGGCTGTGTTAGAGTTTCTTGAGGCCTTAATCATTAGTATGCACTCTTTCAATGAGTAAACCTGCATGCTTCTCTGTCTTTTTATGATAGACTGCTCTTGCTATTGTTGCTGTTGCATAAGAGTCCCAAGGTACACAAGCTGTTCTCTATGGAAATGCTTGTCTTCTGAGTAAGTGTCTGAATAGTATGTGATCAATGAACTCCGTGACCTGCTCTCTCAGACCCTCTTTATCCTCGACTGAGCATACCTCTGTCATCTGTGTGTGCCTTGCATATTTTGGTAATGGCCATATAATCTGAACCCCTGTTGCATAAATAAAATGGTGAGGGTTATTCTCCTAAAAGCATGCGCTTAGTTTCGTAACTATCCACATGGACAGAGTATAATGTTTCTATTTGATTCTCTCTCAAAGTAGCCTTAGAGGACACATTTATGTAACATTATGTGTGAAAATCATGGGGTGTTCTTGTCACTTTTCTCAAGAATTCAGCAAGAATCACCCACACACTCGCAGAGCAAGTATTCCCTTGGATGTGCAAAAACACAGACATGAAGCTCCGGCGATTGCATGTGAAGTAACTGTTCTCATCTTCTCATGTTTTTGGGTTGCCACGAGATCTTGAGCCTCCTCAGCTCTGGTGAGACCGGTTTACCTGGATTTTTTTCCATTCATTGGAAAGAGCCGCTAGCTATAATCCAGCTGATGCTCTTAGTTTATATTCTGGCACATTTTCCAGGTGGAAGCACCCACTTTGTTTTGGTGTCTCCTTATGTTTTATTGGCAGCTGGTGGAGACACACCTAAGAAAGTGGGTCACCTTTGTTGACGTGGCCTTATTTACCATTCAAAACAGACACCAGTCTGAGTGCAAACAGTTTATCTCCCAAACTCAGACACAAAAACCAATGTGATATACTATTATTGATACTATAGTAAACCATGACCTGACCAAGATGTTTTAGGGATGCAACAATACACTGTTTCATAAGGAATCAGAGTGCCTTGTATTGCATTATTGTGCAATAGTATATTAACGTGAATCTAGTGTATTACTGGCTTGGGAATCATACATTAGCTTGTGGCTAGAACACTGGGATTGGGGCCCTATATTCACTATATGGACAAAAATATTTGGACATCTGCTCATTACACCAGCAGGCCTGGCTCACAGTCACGTGTTGGATGGGGTTGACTGCAGGACAGTCAAAATCCTACACACCGACACTCAACCGAGCATGTCTATATGGACCCTCCACAAAAAGTTCTTCCACAAACTGTGTCCACAATGTTGTAAGCATTGGGTTGTCCAAAAGGACTTGGTATGCTGAAGCATTAAAATGACCCTTCAGTGGGAGCAAGGGGCCATCTGAGTTCAGTAATAAGAGGTTTTGTCCATGTAATTTTGCTTATCACATTACAAAGGTACAATATGTCTCAAATAAACAAAGTTAGAATCTTCTAATATGCACATTTTCGTCTGTTTTTTTTTTTTTTTTCAAGACACCACTGTGGTGAATCAGTGTAATCAGTGAAATTCCTCTTTTATATTACAACAGACACCCAAGAAAATTGCTCAATGTGGCTTTCTCATGTCTCTGAGACCACTAGTTTGCTCATTGTAAGATTGTTAGTCAGAAGTTGTTCACCTACATAACAGCATGACCTGCTGTGCTGGTAAAGGTTTCTATAAAATATATTAAGCAGTAGAACCCAAAGCTATGTGGGAACTTTATGAAGAAAACAGGCAAAATTCAAACAATGCTGTTAAGCTCCATCCCTGTCAGTGCAATATAGCGTTCATGCTGTAAGGCGGTGAGATTCTCTACAGACCACAGCTGAGTCTCTTTAGTTTGTTTCAGATTTGTTTGTATGTTTAGTGAAAAAATTGTTTGTTGATGAAAATTGTCTGTTATTCTCTGAGCTGCTATTATACACAGGATTTATACATTTTTCTTTGCAACGCTGATATGTTTAAGAATGGTGAGAAAGAAATATGATTTTAAAAAAGTGATTCTTCTATAATCATGAATTGTGCAGCCGTTACATATTTTGCATCTTCATAACTTATAATTCAAATCCAAGGAGCCCGATGACCAAAACCGCACTTGTGTTGGGCCTCGTCACTGGAAAGCAGGACATGTCCTTTGTGACAGTTCTTTCCAAACAGTTACGAAGCAATAAGGAAGGAGTGTAATCATTAACACTACTTTAGACGACATGAAAATGCCCCAGAATTCCCCTGGCACCCGTTCGCAGTGGGACACGCTCAGCTGAAGCTGAAGCCGAGATGTGATTTAGTTTTATTAGTAACCTTCCACTTGCTCTCACTCACAGGCCTGTCCAGGCAGGGCTGGTCGTTAAAGTTAGACCAAATTCCTTTCAGTTAAAAAAAAAAACTAAACGCCCATTAAGTCTCACCTGATTTTCATTGGGATGGACTCTGGTGAAAAGGAAACTGCAGCAAATATTCATCATTACTGTCAGGACAGTGTGAGCAAAATATACCACTTTTCAAAATGTTCATATTATAAACAGTTTTTAATTTACTTGTGAAGTGTGTATTGAAATATGAACTACAGACCAAAGTTTTGCAGAGATTACAATTAATGTTTGATTGATCTTTTTTCTTTTTACATTTTTTTTTGTTGTAATTAGACTGTTTGGAGATTTTGATCGTGCTATCAAACCCTTAATTAATTTTTTATTCGAATTTAATTCCCAGAATCTTATGTTATTTTAGATTCATCTACAGCAACATTTCTGAGCCAGCTAACAGTCCCTTTTTTCTGTTTTTGGCTTCCTACAGATATTTTTGAACAAATGAATTCGCACCATAACTTATCAGTGCAGTTTTTCTTTAAATATCAGAATCAAATGGCGCTGGAATGGTGCAGCTTACGTCATTTTCAGAAATGGTGTGTTGCGTCAGGTGGTCTGGACGCCTGCTGTTCTGTGGCACGTGTCTCTTCTGTAGTGGTTCATGCATTAGATCGTCTCAGATTTAATGAAGGGTTCAGTCAGTCCCTCTGACTAACACAGTTGGGAGATTTTTTTTTCAGCCCTCCAGGGAACGAGCCTTTGCCCCTCTGCTCCCTATGAGCTCAGGAAAAAGAGCAAGAGACGCTCCTGCATCACAATGATGATGCTTATAATCGTATTCCTCTGCTGGCTTGTAGTTCGTTCTAATCAATCTTTTGTATTACATTATGGCTTCTGATTCAGCCTTTATCCCTTGCTTGCCTCAGTCTGTCTATATTTAACGATAACTATTTAATTCAGATTCATTAATGTGCATGCAACACATTTTATGTAGGGTTATTCAAACTTTTCAACTTGAATGTACATATTTACTCTTAACATGGTGAGGTGTTTATTCAGCACATGTTCCATCTGAGTAGAATCACTTAAGATTTTATTTGGAATGCAAAATATCATTAAGTCCAACCTCAGCCTAATTATCCAATACGATATGCAGAGAACATTTTATAGCATGACTGCTGTATACCTATATAGTATTTGGATTGCTTGTAGGATGTGACATTTCACAGAATTCTAAATTCCATTCTGTGTAGTTTTCAGCTCATTAGAGCCTTCAGCATTTTAAAAGTAATTTTTTTAAAATAAATGTGCATTTATAGTTTTCTGACTTTACTCTCTAGCCACAGAATAATATGTTGGCCCCCTGTGGTCACAAACTAAGATATTATGATGTCAGATGATGGCACAGTAAACTTGAACACTTTATCCTACACACTCGCCTTTTTCTGCATTTTCTTTCTGCATTTTCTGCAAGATCTTAAGTATTTTTCCATTTGTTTCTACGACCTAAAACAAATTAAATATGGGCATTTTTATCCGTTATGGGCATAATATCCCAGTATCTTTTTATTTTTTACATGTTTTTCATATACAAAAACTTTAGCCCTACATGACAAACCAAGTTCAGCATGATGTCTGACACCTTCAGTGTCAACACACACCAGGGGATCTTCCATTTAAGAAGCTCTTGTGCTTATAACAACAATTTGCCATTTGGTGCGATTCTGGCATGGATCCGTGCCATTCAAGTTTCTAGGGGTTAATACAGCTGGTGGCCTAGAGGTTAGAGAGTTGGCCGTGACCAGAAGGTCGTATGTTTAAATCCCAAGACGGCTATGGGCACCTCTGAGCTACTCTTGAGCAAGGAAGTGCCCACACACTGCTGCAATGGCTGCCCACTGCTTCACTTGGTGAACGGCTTAAATACAGAGAAAGAACCCCATTCACACTGTGTGCTTTGGTGTGTTCATATATAACAAATGGTCATTTTACACTTACCACTTTGCACTTAATATCTGCTTGCTCCACATTATGCAGCAGATTGCAAACACATTGCTGAACTGTGAGATGGTGCATTTGTGCATTTAACCTGAAAGCCATTACTCAGATTGTGCGGTATGTCTTGGTTGTTCTGGTAAATGAGTGATGGGTTTGTGTGTTGTGTGTTTGAACCTCTTGCTGTGTCTGTTCCCTTCAGCACCTGTTTCCTGATGGGCCCGCTGAAACAGCTGAAGCGCATGTTTGAGCCAACCAGACTCATAGCTACGTGTGTCATGCTGGTAATGACCAAGCCCTTTTTACTTTCACTCTATTTTTTCCACAACCCTTCAGCTGCATTCCTACACAGCCTCAGTGCTGCAGGGTTTAGTGTTCTTTATTAGTCAATTCAGGTGTGTTTTTGAAATGTTTTCTTGATGATAAATTATACAGTAGCTGGAATTTTGTCAAAAATCCATCAATGGGCCTTGCCTTTTAAAAACTATACTTAAACTAGAGGGTGGCAGCAACATTTGGTACTTCAGACTGGAACTCTGGATGAATGTGTAGCCTTGATATTGATTTTACCACATCATGGAGAACATATTTAACTAAAAAATGTTCAACCTTAGTCTCACACATAATGGGCCACTTCATTTAAATTCAAGACAGCTTAATACCACTTAAATGTAACAAAATTGGTTTAGTAATATTGAAAGACAGTGATTCTTGTCTGGGCTTGCGTGGCCCCAAAGTACCAAAAGACTCATCCTGATTAAAGCCTTGGCTGTAAAGAGGCTAAGCTTATACAGGCTGTGTCACTGTACGTGAATTAAAATCTCACACACACACACACACATGGGAGCAAGCGAGGCGATGTGGAGGACTTCTGCAGTCAAAGATCAAAGTTCTCAAACTACTTAAGAGCCCTTGGCTGCATTCAGAAGTTCCGTGTTAATCCAGCGACGGAGGCAAAGCTAAACTGCATAACATCTGCCCTGTCAAGTCTATTTCAGAGCTCCTCTGTGTGTCATGTTAAATGCCGGTTACGGTTAAGGTTAAGGTTCAAAAGACCATTGTTCCTGCCATTGGGTGTGTATATATTATATATAGAATCTTAGCCTGTTCATGAAGTAGTTATTTTTCAAATGTGAAATCAGAACATATGGGATAATCCGAGATTTAAAATCCCTGCCCAAAAAGAAGAGCAGGAGTAGGAGTGGGCGATATGACGATATGAGATCGTGAAGACGATCTGTGTACTGACGATCTGCCAAAGCAGAGAGATCGTAGTATCGTC
>JBBMFX010023268.1:0-12335 GCA_037832545.1 Rhabdalestes septentrionalis | reverse complement strand
GAAAGCAGAGATAGGTATATAAAAACACACACACACACACACACACACACACACACACACACACACACACACACACACAGTCGTGTCCTGAGATCCATCACAGCATCCATCTCTCGATTTTTATAATATTTTTCTGAATCACCTTTTCTTTCTTTCTTTCTCCTTCTATCTCATTCTATATCTCTCGCTTTCCTTTTCCCATTCTCACTTCTCATTCTGTTTCCATGTCTCTCTCACCCTGCTGTTTTCCCTCTTTCTCTTCTCTCTTTCTTCACTTACATTCTGTCACTCAGTCTCACTCAGTCTCCTTGTCATCTCTCCCCTCTTATTCTCTACCTCTTTATCTATCTCTCAATTACTCATTCTCGTCTTTCTCATTCTGTATCTCTCTCCTGCCCTCGTCCCGCTTTCTTCTTCAAATTCTCTCTCACTCTCTATCTTTCACTCTCATTCTCTCTCTGGGTCCCTCCCCCTGCCATTTTGCCACTCGTTCTCTTCCCTCCCTCTCTTTCTTCCTCTCTCTCTCTCTCTCTCTCTCTCTCTCTCTGTCTCTTTCTCTGTCTCTCTTTCTCTCTGTCTCCCTTTCTCTCTCTCTCTCTCTCTCTCTCTCTCTCTCGTTCTCTTACTCTCTGTCTCTCTCTCTCTCTCTCTGAATAATCTGAAAGCGCTGGGCTGTGTCCTGCTGTACTGTATCCTGTATTACGTGTGTCTCTATGGGCTGAAGGTTGTGATGTTTGCTCAAGATAAAATGTCTTTGCTAAGAAGAAAATAATAGGTAAATATGGTACAATAAGTT
The DNA here is from genome assembly GCA_037832545.1 of Rhabdalestes septentrionalis. Taxonomy (NCBI): domain Eukaryota; kingdom Metazoa; phylum Chordata; class Actinopteri; order Characiformes; family Alestidae; genus Rhabdalestes; species Rhabdalestes septentrionalis. Next base: position 11,539 of record JBBMFX010023268.1, on the reverse strand, counting down.
AATCTCTAAAACGAAGAGCGGCAGTGTGTGTACAGGTCACAGGGGTAGAATATACAATATCAAAAAACAAACAGATAGATAGATAGATAGATAGATAGATAGATAGATAGATAGATAGATAGATAGATAGATAGATAGATAGATAGATAGGTAGATAGATCGGTAGGTAGACAAATACATTGATAGATATATAGACAGATATATACATACATGTGTCTATATTATGTTAAATTATGTATCAATTAACAGATTTTCTTTTTAATTTACTGAAACGCTTTTCTGTCAAACCACTTTACAAACCTGACCAGCCCGGCAGGGGGGCCACACTCCCAATAATCTATTACAGAAGATTTTCTACAGCTGGGAGAGGGATGTATCCTTCTGTATGTGGTCCAGTAGACAAAAAACTGACATTGAAAAAAAATCCTGACTGGAAAGGGAGAACCAAGGGAAGAACTCTGTGGAACCAAACAAAGATTTAGAGACAGAATTTTTTTGATACAAAGTGAATTATAGGAATCAATATGACAATATGATAAGGCAGAGAAACCACGCTGCCAGAATATTATGACCATTACCTGGCCACTTTATTACAAACACCTCCATTTTACTGTACTCTGTAAATGTCTTGAGCCAAGCATCCTATATATCTACTTTTATTTTTACTTTGAAAATAAATCCCATTGACTGTCACTTAGTAGCTTGTTAAAAATTTAACACTCACATTATAGTTATGAATAAACAATCACATTTTCTTGCTAATAAGGAAATCAGATTATGATTATATTGTATTTATTTGTTAGCAAAGGTTGTAACATGCAAATGTAGAAAATCAAAAATATTTGGAAGCGTAATTATAATTAATTATACATACAATTATGTTTTAAATAGTTTATAAGATTAGCATAATGTAAAGAAGAACTAGAAGAAGGCTCTGTAAAGGGTTTCTACACACTCCACTGAACTGCCAAAGGGGGTCCTCTGGGGGTCTGCAAGCAGGATGCATTTAAAAGATTTGGTCCAAATGAACTGTAATATGGTCTATAGGCCTTGAGGCCCAGTGGAAAGCAACTGGCCAGAGGGCACCCGTCTGCATGGGACATGTGTTCTGGTGCTGTGGGTCTAATGGGTGGCTGAATGGAAGTGAAACGCCCTCAGCTTTGCATATGCCACTTCCGAAACAAACCCAGCCTTGTTTTTTTTTTGTTTGCTTCAAGCTCCGTCAGCCCCCTTGAGAGGGCCCACGTTCTGTAATTATGTTTGACAGCAGAAGTCAGAGGTCACGTCTCTGCGGTGGCGCCTGGAGGCGATGCAAAGCCTGTTACACTTTCTGGCCCACAAACTGCACAGTAAACGGAGGCTTTTGAGTCCTAAATTTAGCCATTGAAGGGAAACCCCACCAGCTTTCTAAAATTCCCCAATAATTGATTAAGAGTGGGTGTGGTATGAAATTCTTCACCGTAGAAAAATGCACATACTCTGATTTTTTTACAGTGGTTGTGAATGGAACCGGATGTCTTTGGAAGAAAATAGTGGATCTTTGCATATTAAAATATTGTCTGGTCGGTTTTGTGATGCAGAATTAATCATAACTTTTGGAGGAACTAGAGAACTGGAGAAATTAAAATATTCTGATTTCTTTACAATTTTGGTGTTTGGAACCACACATCATTTAAAAATATGGATCTGAAATGTTTGCAGGTAATGTTTCATCCAGAATCTATCATAACCTCTGCTTCAACTTATGTTGAGTTATTTAGTTACTAGGGTAAAAAAATAGGCTTCAGTATTCCATTAACCAGTCTTAGAGGCCTGGGAAAATTAAACAAGCTATTTCTGTTACTGTGCCTGCGAGGCTGGTGTATGTGAATGCATCATGAGTATAGACAGCCCATTTAAGCTTATCCATTTGAGTTCTATGGAGTGTTTCAGCCACATGCTGACATATGAATAAGCTGCAATACTGGACATCTAATCAGAAAGGAGCTAATTTACATGTTTCAGCCTTGAAGGCATAGTAACATGTTTTAATGTGACAGGCTGCAAAGTTTTTAAATATACAAGGAACCTAGATAAAGGAGTTCCAACCACTCAGCCTTCAACACCACCAGTATACTGATCACCACCTGATTATCGGGGATCATCTGCAACTGATTCTTCACCGATTCAAGACTTAAGTTGGATTTCTTTTTTCTGCTTGAATGATTCATATGTAGGTCACTGTGTGATTTATCAAACAAAAAGCATTCCTCTGAAACTGGTCAGGTTCAGGGACTGGACTGGAAATGAGAGTCTTTGAAAGACCTTCAGGAAGCCTGGAGAAATTTTCCTCAATCAGGGGCGTAGCACAAGGTGGGGGGGTTTCAAAACCACCATTTTTGTTCAAACACGATTCCACCACCCCCCCCCACACACACACACACACACACACACACTTTTGTCAAATTAAACTGTTTTAAATTGATTAAAATGTATTTATAACTTGGCTTCCTCATCCCAGAACACCCCCACTTTTGGAAAGCTTGATATGCCCCTGTCCTCAATCTCACATTAAAAATACAAAAAAGTCTAGATCCTTGGCAGCTAACAATGAAGGAATGAAAGTTGCTGTAAATTTCTAGCAGAAACACAATAATGACTCTTGGCGACAGGTTAAACAGAGGATTGTGTGACTCGTAGTGTTGTGTAACGTGGGTGTAATGGTTTCGTTCCTCCGTCAGTGAACCTGTTGTTCTCAAAGTGCTTTTTTTTTGTTTTCTGAAGCTGTAAATGGACTGAACTCTGCACCTTTTCCTGCACGGAGGCTGCAAGTTGTGCTGCGGGATAAAAATATACCCATTTCAGACAGCTATTACACTCCTGACTAATCGTGGCTCTTTTCTCTCCCTCACTCCTTCTCTCTCTCTCTCTCTCTCTCTCTCTCTCTCTCACTCTCTCTCATCCTTCAGAAAGCCACTTGTATATTAGCCCTTTAGTGCCCATTTCGTCTCCTCTCCGTGTGTAATATTAAAAAAGCCTTTGACCGAACGGACGTTTACGTTAATGTGAAACTGAACAGACGTTTACAAGCCGGCGCCGGAAGACAAGAAACAAAACCCACAAGGTCAACTCACATTTACGTCTCTCCATCTCGACTCGTCTCGTCTCCTCTCGTCTCGTCCCGTCTCTCAGACGCTCTCTGTTCTGCGCTCTCTCTGTACAGCGCAAAAGACTTGACCTACCAAACTGTCTTATCTTTGGCATATTGAGTAGATTAAAATGACTGAAGTGAGAAGAAATAGTTTGCAATATATAAATTATTATTGTATTATATGTATTGTATTACACTCAGCATGGTATACTGTATTGTATTGTATTACACTCAGCACCACCAGTATACTGATCACTGCCTGATCATCTGGATTCATTTACACCTGTTTCTTCACTGGTTCAGGACTTCAGTTAGATGTGGTTTTTCTGCTTGAATGATTCTTATGTAAGTCACTGAGTGGCTTAAAATACAAAAACATTCCTCCGAAATTGATCCGGCTCAGGGACTCGGTTTTTCATTATATGGGCCCTTTAATATGTATTTAACTGTACAGACTTGAGGTTGAAGAGTTTAAAAAAGCAAGTATGCGAGATATGGACACTTTAAGAAATGCATTAGGCAAGGCTACTGTTCTTTTTCAGCCCAGAATTGAGTGTTGCAATCAAGGTTAAGTAACTCAAATGTGAAAAAGAATTTAATGGCTTTAACATCCACTGTTAATACACTTCTACCATGTACTTGATCCATACACTTAAAATTCAGGTACCCAGATAGAGTGGCATCTTCAGGACAGTCAGATTTACTCAGTTTCTAAACACAGAGCAGGGAATTTTAAGTGGTGGACTCTCCTAAACCTAGCAGTGATATATTAATCCCAGCACCACACACACACACTATGATGCCACTGCCAGGTCAGAGTCACTGGGCTAAGAGTGGTCCAACACACTTTGCTAGTGGTGGTAAACCTATAATTGGCAGTGAGGGTAAGAACAAGGTAGATGTGTCCACTAAAGTGGCCATATCTGGTTCACAGCTGTGCTGAGGATAGTCCTGTGGTCCTGTGATCAGCAGGCTTGGGGGCACTGAGCTCAAATGCTGAGTGGATGTAAACATTTGTAAATGTGAGTGATTTATCCACATAAACTAAAAACAAACAGTCCAAAATTGAGTCTCTTTTCTGCCCAGAGCCGGTCAGTAGCCGGTCAGCAAGATCTAAAAGGATTACAGGAGCTCACAATGTCACCGCTGTATGGAGGTAAGTGACTGGCTGTCCTCCAAAAGAACCTGTTCTCCTCTACACACACACACATACACACATACACCTCCATCAGCATCACCACTGCTTGACCTTCTCGGTGTTTGCCTTATCTCTACAACCCTGCAACACTTGAGCAATCCCAATGACGCTAGGGATTCCATCAGTGTGGTCCAGAATACTTAACGGGTCCAAACTGTTCATCAAACGGTCTGAGCATCAATTCAATATGTATAAAATAGGAGTGAACTTTTGATCAAATAATCATAGAAAAATACCATGTTAAATAAGCTGGAGTCCAGACCTCATCAGATCAGAGCTGTTTTGGGTGTATGAGTGGAGGGAGGGATGTTAGATAGGTGGTTTTAATGATATGGTTGATTGTATCATAGCGCTGATGTGGAGTCTGTACGAAGTGAGAGCACAGATAGTTTTGTTTTGACACAGCGGAGAAGATAACAGTTTAATAATACCGGAAGTAATTATTGCAGAGTTGTATGATTAGGACAACATAATATAATGACTGATTATCCAGGGCGATAATGTGGTTGCGGTGGCTAATTGCAAATTCCCTACATTTCAAGTGAGGTAGCCACGTAGAGCTCCTTGAAAACATGCCGGAGACTCATCACACCGCCCCCTTCATCACAGACAGCCTTAACTGCAAAAGTGCTCTAATCTCAGACCATTCCATCCACCAAATACATTCTAATTAAATATCCCAGTTATTTATCAATTACACTGCTCTAACTCATTCAAAATCCTGCTGCTAGAGTTCTAACCAAAACCACAAAAGATCACATCTTCTCAATTCTCGGGTCCTTGCAGTGCTTCCCATTTCAATACAGAATTGATTTCAGCACATCACTCATTGTGTACAAGTAATTCAATGCTGTTGGTCCTAAATACATCTCCTATATCAGCTGTATTCAATTAAAAGTCACTGATGTCCAGTTATTACATTTCTCCCAAATAGAAGGTCTGAACCGTGTGTCTCATAGCTTTCCCCTATGTCCACATTTCCATATGGTTTCCACAAAATGTTTTGTTCATTTCCAATGCAGAAAGTGTGTGAGTGCACAACTAACAAATTTACCATAAATTAATTAGTCCCAGGCAAATACATTTAAAAGATACAAAACGCATTTCATTATCGATCAAAATGTGTTAGAAACTATTTTTTTTTCCTCAGGTCAGGTCGGTTTTGGGTCATTATCTATGCGTAGTTTTGCGGGTTGGGTGGGGTGGTTTGAATCTCCTGATGGCTCAGTTTGGGGCGGTGTTAAAAAAAGTCAACCCGCACAGCACTACTACAGGTGATGATAACCTAAGAGCCATTTGGGAGCTGAAAGAACCAGCTCTTCTTTGGGAGCCGAGCCAAAATAGCCGAACTTCCCATCGCTAGTAAACTGACGAGTGAAGCTATTGTCATATTAACTGAAGAAGCAGCGCCTGCTGTCAATAGCCACCACCGTCCAAAATAATGCTCCATGAAAATGACTTAATCTTGTGAATCCGGAAAGAACAATCACTCTGTCCAGATTCATCAGTATCAGATCTACATCAACTGTAGCTTTGAAAATCTGCATCATTTCCCTTAAGCTTCGTTTAAATATCTGCACTTTTCTGCACTTTATCTGCAAATTTTAACCTTTTTTATTGATTTTCTATGCATTCTTTCATGCCTTTAATTTTTTTACTTCCTATTATTTAATGCACTGCGATTTATGAATATTTTTATTCTGCTCCTGTAAAGCATATTGAAAGACCTTTCTGTAGGATAATGGGCTACAAAAATAAACCCGACTCGACTGAAGAAGCCACTGAACGATTGGAAAACAGAGGACCATGGTGCTGGAGATCGGGAGCAAATGATGCATCTCAAAGGTCTGACATGCATTAATCAATTTCAAGTACTTAACATTTAAACGCCTTTACAAAAGCGCCGATTACGGAATTAAGTGGAGTCAGACCCTCTGCTGCTGATTGAGCCAGGGAATCAACACCGGGGGAAGAAAAGAAGCAGCAGGAAGGATAACATAGCTGGAATGTGAATCTCTTCACAGCAACACAAATACAGACAATAATGCGTTCAGTCTCTCCCTCTCTCTCTTCCTCTCCCTCCTGTTTCCTTGGTTATTTTTAGGTGATTTACTGCCACTTTTAAACACGTCAGTGGCAACGTTTTCCATAAGAAACTTCAGTTTCCTCAACCTCCAACACCTGCTCGTCATTTTCCATCACCAATGTGCTTTGTGTACAATTTTTTTTAACAGTAGGGAAATAGGAGCATTAAAAGTGATCATGTCATGGATCATATGTTCCAATAACATCACACAGAGAGAGATAGAGTAGCTCTTTAATAGTTCCTTTAGACTAGTGGTTGCCAATACCCGGGCCCATGGGTCATGGGCTATGTATCAACAATCCTGCCCAATCCACTCCTCCCCCGCCAATGTCCTAACCAGTAGGCCATCCAGCTGCCCATGAGTAAAGCGGCCAGAGTGTGGACACACGGCCACTAAATCGGCCAGAGTGTGGACGCACAAGGTGGGGTTTTGTAATAAAGTGGAGACTCTATTGCCAGTCAAATGAACTTGTGCTGCACAACTCAATTCTGTTGATTAGCTTTCACCAACAAATCCACCGTCACTAAATCTGCTTTTGTTTTCAGTCACATTAAGTCCCAGATGATCAGTTCAGTGTGAGGTTCCAGCACAAACCCCATTAGAGCTAAGCTAAAGCTGCTTACAGTCATCGCGGTAATGAAACTCAAAGACCACGACCAAAAGCCAAACTAATGCCTGCCAATGCAAAGCAATGGTCCCTTCTGCTTTTTCTTCTCCTTCTGTGTCCCCCCACTGTCTCTCTATCCCTCTCTGAGTGATTGGCATGTGTGTAATGAGTGCTGCTGTGAGGAAAGGACTCATTTTGTTTGTTGATCATGCCAAGACAAATATTACCAAAACTCACTGAATTTCTAGTTGAAAGAAATGCAGTCTGAATGTACAGTACTGTGCAAAAATATTGAGCCACCCTCATTTCTTCATATTTATTTTTGAATTACATTGTTGGCGCAGAAATAGTATTCTCTGCCTGTCAAATTGTTTTATATTTGGCATATTTAGAAGACCAATGAAATGAAATGGGAACAAATGTTTTACTGTGACAGGCTACAAAAGTACCTAAAGATACAAGGAGCCAAGATAAAGGAGTTCCAACCACTCAGCATTCAGCACCACCAGTATACTGATCACCGCCTGACCATCTGTAATCACCTGCTCCTGTTTGTTCACTGGTTCAGGACTTCAGTTAGATGCTCTTTGTTGTGCTTGAATGATTCATACATAGGTCACTGTGTGGCTAAACTGATTTGAAGAATGCTGAAGGAGCAGGTGTCTACAAACTAGGCATCCTTCTTTTGTTTCCGTCTTTTCTTTCACTTTTCTCCCCGTTTTCCTTTTTCAGGCTGAATTTATTGGCTTGTTGCTGCGTCTCAGGCTATGATACATCTGCAGAATCGATGCGGAGCCGTCTGTACTATTACAGCAGGATAATAATAGCAGACTTTCTCTGATAATGCATTATTCCAGAGCTCCACTCCAGCGCCGGCTTGGTCAGTGCAGCTCCAGCGTGTTAAAATTAAGCACTTTCAAGCTGGAGGGAGCGAATTGCTGTTGTATTTCTCATCCAGGGCCTACTAGAATCATTTATAATGCATATTTCACAACATACTCCTCTTTGTAGGTTTCCCTAAGATTGGTTGGAGAGGAACTTACTTAAAGCACCCACACTGTAGAACAGAATATATGTAACAAAGCTGTAGTTACAGAACATTTGTGATGTCACCTTTACTTTACTATTTTCTGTTTGTCAGACTGTCTTATCTCAGGCATATTGAGTAGATTACATGAAAGAAATAGGAAAAAATGCAAAGTGTCTAAAGAAACAAGGTGCCTAGATAAATATAGTTACAAAATGTATGCAAATACTGCAGAAACAGGTCATTCTGAATATTTCATGATGTCACAAAAAAAAACCCTAACTAGAACTGCTTTTCTTCACTGAAACACAAGACTTGGCATCCAATCAGAGCAGAGGTCATTTTGATGCTCAACAAGTTAGTGGTTAAGTCTCAGGTGCAGATTATCTTCATACAACAAAACAATAATTCAAAACTAAAACAAAAATGATCACAAATCAGCAATCAGACTCCAACAGCAAAGGATGTAATGCTTTAACATCCTCCCTGTCTTTTCCCTGGTTTTTGGCTTTTTGTAAAGTTGTGTCTGTTGTGTTGCCTGTGTTGATGTTTACATTCTCCACGTGTCTTTTTTGGATCTGAGGGGAATTCCATGAAACTAGATCAAGGGAAATCTGGCTTACTTTTCTTATTTTCCCCTAAAGTAAACCAGACGTTCCCTTAATCCTGTTCATGGAACAGGACACTGTTCTGTATGCTCCGTGTGTATGTTTTGGTCCTGGCCACGCCTCCTCTTTAATACTTCCACCTGTGGATTCTCTTCAGCCCAGGTGTTTCTCTCGTGTTTCGTTTGTGTATATTTGTCCCCTGTTTTCAGTCCAGTGTTTGTTGGCTCATGGTGTTTTTGCACTGATTTTGGATTAGTGTTTTAGCTCAGTTTCTCTCGCCCCTTGGTATTCATGCTGTTTTTTTTGTTCTGTGTTTATTTATTTATACATTTTGCTCAGTAGTTTTCTCTGTATTTAGCTCTGCGTTCGTTGCTTTGTGTGTTTTGCCCCCCACCCCCACCCTTGTGTTCAAGTTTGTTCTCCACCCCAGTCCCTCTTCCTCTACTTTGCTTCATTTTGTTCATTTTCGTGTTACCTAAGAGTCCTGTTAGTTTTTCCTTTATTCTTATGTTTCTCGTTCTATGATTAACCCTTTGAAAACTAATGGTTAGTTGTCATCATAGAGCAAAACAGCTCCTTACATGGACATTCCTGCAGTTTGTGTTGGTGCTAAAGGTGTCAGGCATCATGCTGAGTATTGTTTGGTGTTCCTATGTCACACAGAACCAAAGTTATTCAAAATATGTAATAATAACCACTACTAGGTTTTTTTAATTGGCATTACGTGCCAGTGGCCTTAAAGAACAAATATGCTCAAATGTGTTTTAATTAAGATCATGGCAGAACTTTAAAGAACTCTCAAGTCTCCGCACACAAGGGAGTAGGGGTAGGGGTCCAGAGAGAGGCAAGTGAAAGAGCAGCAAACGGCGAGTATGTAGGACAGCAAACACCAGTTTCTTTGTTGAAATCAGATTTTACTAATATGTTTTGAGGTCCAGGGGTTAATAAAATCTTGTTGATGGCTGCATCCTACCCCACACTCGACATCTCCTCATGACAGAACCTGTGACATCGCATTAATGAACCCAGCCAAAAGCCCCATTTCAGCAGTGATACTGTTTCTGTGACCTCACTGACCTCTGTGGATCTCCTACCTCACACTAGTGACCACTTGTGGGCAGAGGAGGAGGCAGCAAACAGTCCAACACATATTGGATTTTAATGGGGAAGCCTGGGAGCAGCGGGGACAGTCCACTGCTCAAGGAGATGTCTGTGATGACACTAGCAGTCCTGGGGTTTGAATCTATAACCTTCTAATTGCCTTGATGGAAAAGACACATAGAGTCCAGCTGAAGTGATGTCCCTTGTAATTTGCATGACAGATTTCCTTCAATTCGCCAGAATAAAAGACAAAAAAAGAGTTCCATTTACTGTCAAAACCTACACTTCCAATTCAGCTATATACTAAAATCCATTATTCAATAGCAAAAATTATAGGAAAATATTAATCATTCAGCATCCACTGAAAAATATTCAGTATCTTTCATGAATTATTCAGTATCTACTATTAATGAGTCACTTTCTAATATGAAGTAGTCCCTATCTACTATGAATTACTGAAATGTTAGTTCCCATGTTAAAGTAAACATAGCACAGCACCCAATGTGAAATTCTTTCTCTGCAATTAAGTGATTCGCCAACTGAAGCAGTGGGCTGCCACCAATCGGGGGGGAGGGGGGATTCTGGGAGCAACGAGGACGGTATCTTGCTCAAGGACATCTTAGTGATGACACTAGCAGTCCTAGGATTTAAATTTACAACCTTCTGATTGTCAGGGAAACTCCCTAACCACTAGCACATCAGCTGCCCTTGTTTTCTAAAGGGACAATATCCTAATTTTTCTTGTGTGCACTCATGACCTCTGTGGATTTGTTTAGCAAATTCATTATTATTTTCCAACCTTTCTCTAAACCAGAATGCTGTTCCTCATCAATATGCAGATGACCTCTGTTTCTCATTGGCTGATTTTTTTGTGCCCAAAATATTCATAATGAAATACTCCTCACCACTTCATCAATAACTGTTATAGGCCGAATAGGCAGGAATGTGTAAATAGGTTGTTGTTGTGACATCACACATTTTATTCTCTGACTGCCAAGTGGATGGTAAATTAAACTAATTTTTTTTTTTTAAACAAGGAATTTTGGATTATCATGATATGGGCCCTTTAAATGCAGCAATGATGTTTCCTGAATACTGAGTGCCTGTGAAGCTACGAGCCGATACAGAAGCAGCTGGATCAGGTGTTTTACTGTGAGGTGGACCTACACAGGGTCTTCAGAGGATCTCCAGCAGAAGATAAGTCTGTTAGCGGTGTGTGAAAGAGGGACCCCGGATCTCCATCGTGAGATGTGTAGGGAATTCTGAAGGGCCACAGGAAGTGTGCGCGCGTGTGTGCCGCCGGCACGCGCAGGAAACCCACATAGACCACTACACACGCTACAGACCAGCCAATCAGAGAGCAGCATCCAAAACGTGGGTCTGCATAACAGAGGGGCAACACACACACACACACACATGCATGCGTCCCCATTAAAAACACACACATCTGCATGTACACACACACACAATCACATACAAACACACACACACAGTCTGACTCTCTGACACTAAACAATCATCCTTATACTGTTCTGAGCTGATACATTTGAACAGCTCTCTTTTTCCCTCTCTTCTTATTTTTTCACTTTCTTGCTTTCTCTTTCTGCTTCCTTTACCCTCTCCCTCCCTCTCTATCTCTCTTTTTTCTCTTTCCCTGTTTGTGTGTTTGAGGTGTGTAGTGTGTGTGTGTGTGTGTGTGTGTGTGTGTGTGTGTGTGTATGTGTGTGTAGTCTGGTCACCGTCTGATGCTCCCAAACACTTTCAGCTTCACTCTGACACAC
>JBBMFX010023237.1:0-12336 GCA_037832545.1 Rhabdalestes septentrionalis | reverse complement strand
GTTCTGCTTGAATGATTCATACGTAGGTCACTGTGTGTCTTAACCAGCAGAAACATTCCTCTGAAACTGGTCAGGTTAAGGGACTGAACTGGAAATTAAAGTCCTTCAGGAAGCCTGGAGAACTGTTCCTCAATAGTACATTAAAATTACAAGAAAGCCTGGACCTCTGGTCCAAAATATGAAGAAATAAATAGTACAAAACTGTACAGTAAAGAGTACAGCACTGTACTGTAGATCCCTGCTTCAACTGTTAAAATGTGAAATGATTGTGAAATGACAGAATTGTAATTGTACACTTTAGAGAAAACAATATAAAATGCCATAATCTGGTTTAAACATAACATACAACCATGACTTTTCTGCTTATCACAGTCTCTCAGGGTCAAATATAGCGTATTGAAATATTGGTGAGAATGTAAAATTATCAGTGTAGGAACAAACCAGAATGGGAAATGTCTAAACCAATGGAATGCTGCTTTGAGGCATTTTACAGTACAGGAAGGAAGTCCTTGAGTTACAACAGTTTCGACATATGATGTTTACAATGTTCACTCCCACTCAGCTTACACTGTTTGCCTCATATGTATGGATTTTATAGGCAAACTAGTTTGGTTGTGTGTGGTGGAAAAATAGGCAATAATGGCGTATGTGCAAGGGAGTTTTCCTTCTCCTTTTTCTGTGGCTTAGTTGTGTTTTTATGATTTTACAAATGTGTTGGGAAATTTAAGTGACTCAAGCTAGTGTATGTTTGGACTTACACCAAAATTTTAGTTGCATCACTTTGAAAGGAAAACATCAGTGGCATAACTCGATGACCCCCTGTAAAGGAAGAAGGAGTGCTCATCAACAGAGAGCCTATTGTTGGCCAAGTAATGTAGGTTTGCGTGCCTAAAAACACCAAAAATATACATTTTCCCCCATTTTCCACCCTATAAAATGAAATGTAAAAGAAAAATATAGGGAAAAAACTACTAATGGGCTAATAACAAATAAACCTTTTTAGAATAAATAACATAATGGGGAAAAAAGCTAAAAAAAATGATCTATTTTAATGAAATGCATTTTTTTTTACTTATTTAACCTTTTAAGAGAAGTTTTTCTTAGTATATGTTCCTTAACCGAGAGTTGTTTTTTTTCACGCAGTATCATAAATTCTATTTTCAAGGCATATATTTAGTTTTTACACGTTTGCTGTCGTTTGATTTTGAGAAGATAAAACTGCCCGTTTTTGCACCCGAAAAGGAACTAAGGTACAGTTCTCGATTTCTGTTCCCTTGTTGTTCTCTAGTTAGGGTCCTCAGGGCTGGTTTTGGGACGCGACCCGGTTCCCGTTCCCGCTGCTCGACCCGCCCCGCTGTCCCGGAGCCGAGGGCGGGGCGTTCTATAAAAAAAAGCGGATCTTTTAGCGGAGGCGCACCTGAGAGACGCACGGAGCAGCAGAACAGGACACCCGAGCGCTTCAGACATGAACAGGACTCTGCTAGGCATCTTCGCAGTGGCACTGTGTTTCACAGTGGGTGAGTGGAACCTCTGAATAACTTCTTCTCTGCTGAATAATCTCTAACATTTATGGATTACTGCGGTCGGCGCCGTAAATTTAGAGGGTCTGTCCGTTTCTCACCTGTTTCCGTCAGTTACAAAAACTCTACACAGTGTTTATATAAGTGCTATATACTCTTTATAGTTGTGTTTTAGTGCTTATATCATTCCACATACATAGTTCATATAGTAAATATAGTAATATATACAAAGTATTTATTTGTTTATATACAATAACCTGTAATTACTCCTCGAAATAAGAAGTTGTTAGAATCATGACAAACAAAGTTGATATTTGTTTATATTACGATAACATATAATAACACATCAGTTATTAGTGTCAATATATGAACTATCTATCTGTGTATTGAGATTACTTGGAGTTAATGAGTTTACCAAGTTGTGTTTGTTGTATTAGTGTACATAGTTGGCCGGGTTGCGATACTGGCATCAGGCCATCTGCCCCTTGAAGTGGGGTGGCAGGAGCGGGAGGGCACCCAGTGGGTAGAACTGTTTGGGGCAGCTTCTGATGGAACAGAGTCATCGTTTCCACTTTTACAAAGCTTGTGTATTCAATAGCATGTGGTCAATATTAGTTGATTTGTCTAGCTGCTATAAATCACTCTGTCAGCCTTTAAAGCACTAGAGGGCATTAACCGCGCCCCTTAGCTGGCTTCTCCGCTGCCTCTCTAACTGTATTTGTCCCGTTACTTCTGGGCTGTGTTTATATTTGCAGCCTGGACAGTGTGACTCATCCTATATGAGTGCACATAAAGAGAAAGATGGAGAAAGCGGCAGGAAAACAGGACCACACCCTCGTTGGTGTGACACTGTTTTTCTCAAATGACAGGTTTGCCAAACCTGTTTTTATTTAACGGTACACCAGCATTAACTTTTCTCAAAACATAGCAGAGGGTCAGACACAGACCACTGATGTGCTTTTCAGCAGTAATAACAACATCTAGAAAAGTATCTCCAGGTTTCTGGGGTGTTGCTAGGTCAGTAGGGTGGTGCGAGGACCACAAGTGGGTTCTAGAATGTTGCTAACCTATCCCTGGCCATTGCTAATATATTGCTGGAGTGTTCTAGGTGGTTTTTAAGGTGTTGCTAGGCGGATGGTATGATATTCTACATTATTGATAGGTTGCTGGTAGTGTATTTTCATGGTTCCGATATAAGTGGGTTCGGACTAACCTTTGCATTCTATTTATTCCTATAAGTAAACATAATAAAAAGGCTGTATTAAATCATACTAATTCAGAATTCTGGATCAAACGAAACAACTGTAATGAGTTATAGACAAAATTCACATAATATTAGTTCAGTACTTGTTGAGTTATGATATGATTGAATAGAACTGACCATGGCAACATTGTATTTGTTGTTTTGATCTTACAGTTGGTGTAGTGTAGTGGTTAATACCTCTATGAACCACCCAGCAGGACAGGGTTTATTTAATAAGTTACCTTTGTGTTTTGATTACACTACAAGTAATATGATGATGCTGTAAAGGTAACCTGGGTTAGGTTTGCCATATTGCCACAACAAAGAGAACTGTGTGGTTAAAGAAATGAGCCTCAGTTCGAATGAGTATGAAAGCAGCTGTTGAGAAAACCCAGGAATCGTTGTGTCACCTTGATATCTTCAATAAGTTTGTACTTTGCAGTCCATGATAATGTTAATAAAGTTTATGGAGACTCTGCGGCCAGTTTACAGGACAAAAGTTAGTGCTTTTATCTTTGATCTATGTTTTCGTCATCCTTTAATTTACCTGCTTTACCCAGCAATTGAAAACACCCTCATTTTGCAAATATATTTTTTCAAAAGATATTGGGAAAAATTGTCGTTTTACACAACTAAGCTCAGGTGCTTATGCAACAGCTCAAAAATTTAAAATAATCGAAAATTGTTCCAATCAGAATAAGGTTAGTTAAGAATGACTGGCATGTGGCAGGGGACCCACCCAGATCGTGCTAGAACCTGCCTCGATAGGCCCACTCTCCACAGGCAAATTAAAGGTGCAGGTTTACGCAACAGCAGACAGAGGACACCAAAAAGTGTTCTCCAGATTCTGTTACTGCAATGAAATACTGAACGAAGCAAAGCTAGTTGTCCATCCCAAAAAGGGTCAAAAACTCGAGAGGTTCCCCTTTGAACTACAGTGGCATCCAATATCCATCAGCATAATTAAAAAAGTTTGTTGGACTCTGTCTGTCTCATTTTGGCCCAAAATAAAAGACTAAACATCTGAAGAGAGGTGTGTGATCAGCAGCAAACTAGTAAAGTAAGGAATTGAGAGTTATGGCGAGACGGGTTTGTTTCTAAATACCACCTACTATTAAATAAACTTGAAAGACTATATAATGATACAGTTCAGCTCCACTTACATAATGTTGTGGAGACTGTAAATTAAAGGGCTGGTATCATGAAAATCATAACTTTTTTTTCAATAAAAGGCTTTGGTGTAGTTAGTAGACATTGGTAATGCTTCTAAACACACAGTTCACTCCCTAACAGTCCATCCAGCCCACAAAGTCCCAAGTGTAGCCTGTTGGGTTTTTTTTGTGATATCACAAAACCCTTTTTTTATATATGCCCTTCTTCGGCCTGAGGCAGGGCAGCCTCGCCCACATTCGAGTCGAGGCTTTTAATCCTGTGCCAAGAACCTTGTGGCCTTTTTGAAGGTGCCCCTCAGCTGAGGCGAGTCTGTTATCTTTCTCAGGACGCTTCTGAAAGCTAGCTAGCGTGGAAAGCCTGGAGGATTATGAGCATAAGATAAGCCGATAAAATGGAAAAACTAGACACAAATGTTGACTTTTGAGCGTGTGTTCAGACTTCAAGGAGATTTAAGGTTAAGTTTGAAATAACACCACCACAATTATTCTTGCAATGAGATGATATGAGACTATATAGCGACACATCCAACATGTAAAAGAGAACTGTATATAGATATTTAGTTGATGTTGCTAATATGAGATCAACACAAGTTTAACAAGGTTTATCAACAATAACATATTAAATCGTTTTGATCATGCATCGCTTTTACACTATTATCCAACCACTTATTTTCCTAGAGAACGAAACAGTGGCAGTGTTTTGCCACTTTGTATTTAAATCTGACATAAATAAACTCACTTCTGATTGGCTGCCCTACTACAAGCCACATGCGATACTAACCTCCACTGAAACACTCCTTATAACTTCAGCCAGAACAGCCAAATCCACAACAATCGATTCAAACCAAGTTTGTTTTTGCACTTATTTAAAAATTATATGTGCTTTTTAAAGAATACTATTAACAAAAAGGCTGAATTCGTGATAAGGTCAGATATACTGGGCGATGAAACCATGAAAAATTGATATCATGGTAAATTAAGTAATTACATGATTTGAATAAGTTCAGAAGCTCATTTTGTCAGCTGTCTGAAACCAGGAATCTGTTTCTTGCATAGAAGCTCTTCTTGTGCAAACTGCTTTGTGAAATCAAGTCAGATTAAAAGTGGCTGTAAAAGAGAAAACCCACGCCCAGATGATGAAACTTGTCAGCTATTAAAAAGTTGGAGTGGGCGTACCAAAGAAGATATTATGAAATATTATAATACAGGGCAGTCTGGACAAAACTATTCATCTAAAAGTTGTCTTGGACAGTTTGTATGGGTTGAGGGCAGCCGAGGACACGCCCAGGAGTAAAGTCAATTTACCCTTCCTGTCCAACAGGGGTCAGCAGAGCTCCATAGAAATCCAGACCTGCGACTTCGACCAAACACTTGGTCGCTCCTGGTCAAATTTTATGTGTTGACTTTCTAAGTATAAATGAGTTCACATTCTCTACAGAGAACACACATCTGAACGTTTTAATACACTGTAACTGGTTATTTTGAGGTCAAAACATGCTCTTGCAAAGATTACGGCAAGAATTTTAATTGCAGTTTTCCCAGTATATTAAAGCAAGCATAAAGAAATCGTGCACAAAAATTTGTGAGGAATTCCATATGTATATACACTTATTTTCACACCATAAACATGTCATTTAATTGAGCTTGTTCACACTTCATATGCAAGCAGAAAATTCTGAGTGAGAAAACACATATCTGAAAATCTTGTGTATCTTTGAACATACTCTACTTTACTCGAGAACTTTATTAACCATATAATTAAGGTAAGCTCAACAAGTTTAACCTATTATGGAAAACTCTTTACTAAATAGGTGAAAGAATGTTACAGGACAGAATGTTCTTTGTCATGTGACTCACTAGTTTTTCTTCTTTTTTAAGTTCCAACATCAGGGTTGAACGCATGTCACACAACTGTATAATTATAAAAGGCTCTGTTGTTTTTTATTACCATTATTTTATATCTAACGAAATGCAAATATAAAAGGTTTGGTTACAGGGTTAAATACACATTTGGGTATTATAACATTTGTTATAACATTTGATATAATTATAATAACATAGTTATAACATTTGCCTTATTGTATTAATATAAAATCATTATTTACATAAATGTTGAGTGCACATACACACTAGGACTGTAATGCATTATTATTTTTTTGTTTGTTTTTATTTTTTTGTAATTATTATTCAATATAAAATACATTTTTGGTAACTTGTGGGTATGCCCTGAAAAGACATGTTGGGACAAAAAGTCTATCTTTTGGTGGAATGTCTCATCGGATCCTTATCCGTCTGAAAGAACACAGGGGTGTTCTCCTGCACTGTCCCAGCATGCCTTAGTGTGGGTGTATTGTAATGCAGCCTTTTGGAGGGTAATCCTCTGATTCACACTCATGTGTTACAGCACAGAGGACGCACTTGCTGATCTTCACACTAAACCAGAGTTTTGTCTGCTACTGGGTTTCATAAGCCTGGTGATATTAAGCTGTCAGTTCTTTTGGAGACTGTGGTTTGCAGAGTTCTAACTCAGATATAAGACTGCTGTCTTATGTGTCAAGATTGGTGTAGTTCGGTATCAGTGTCAAGTGTTGATCAGGTGTACTGAGCTACTGTACCTTAGGCGATTGGTGGGTGTTGACTTAAATCTTGCTTTACAGGTCTTGATACAGTTGTGGATTACTTGAGCACTGATGTACGTCGCTCTGGATAAGGGCGTCAGCTAAATGCCGTAAATGTAAATGTAAGAAAGAGTCCCATGTGCCACGTCTAACAAAGTTTTGATGACGTTTTGTTGAATCAAACTGAGTATTGGAAGGTTTTATTTAGAAAATTGCTTATGTTATGACGGCATAGACACAGAGACACAGAAACACAAACAATATAAAAGTCAAAAATAAAAGTCAAATAAGAAATACTCAGAAAAAGCGTCTGTACAAAATACACAATTCTATGTACACAATTCTGGCTTTAGTAGGAGATGTGGATATAAATACTATAGATAACTTAAATTAATACCCAGTTATTGACTAGTATCACAAACAGTGGTTTGGAGTCTTTCTTTATACCAAGTTTTTTTATTGTACGTAAAAGAGATCAATACTAGATCAGTAAAATTGACACAAGCAGCGGTATTGCACATGATAAGATTATTACACATAATAATAAAGATATTGCACATATGATTTAAACCCAGGATGAAGTTGTACATATGATTATTTAACAGATTATTGTGTGGGTAAACATGAGTAGACCTATAAAGGAACCGATTAACAACATTTGGTGAATAAAAGTCTGACACATATCATTTGGGCGTTATTCGTTTTCTTAATTAACACACAAAAAAGCAACATCGTTTGTAAAGCACATTGAGAGTAATTGTGTCATGTTTCCATGCTAGCAACATGCTATCTGAAGTGTGCCTGTAATTCGCTTTTTATATTTTAGATTTTAGGACTAAAGCTCTGTCGCCCCCTCTGGCACAAATGGAAATTGTCCTTGCCATATTTAATGAACAACTTAAAGACTATCTATCTAATCTTTCTGTTGTCACTGTCAGAACAAACACTCATATCATCAAAAAGTAGCATTACAGATGAAGAAAAGTGATTTTTTTTCCTCCTTGTAGTAAAACACCTAATCAGAAACAGTCTAACACGCCCCTAAAAGTACATTTGGTAATCGTGGAAATTATATGTATCATCTCGAACTCATCATGTTACACGGTGAGGGCATTCATGGGTGGGGCTTGAAGGAAAGCCCTTTAAAAACGGGATTACTGTTGCTTGGCCACAGCCCTTCTCACTACTGTTGTGTGGCCCACATGCCTCTGAATATGAGGTCATGTCTTGCTTGAATGTCTTGCTTATGTCATCACCTTTTATCCAGTCTGCACATATTTTTTTCTTATTTGAACACAAACACACTCATTGTTGGTTTCTCCAAAGTCATATGTGGAATAATAAAGGCTAAATTTTTCATGCTGTTCAAATATATTTGTGAACATAAGGAATTTCACAAACATGGGTGAAGCCCAGTCTTGGAGTCTGTAGGCTGTTCCAGTCTTGGATGAACTGATGTTTGGTAGGGTTTTGTTTTTTTTTTAACTCAAACTCAGCCCATCTAAGGCTTAATAAGTCAAGTTGAGTTTAATTATATAGCCCATAATTATATACTAAGCTCATTTAATGTGCTTCACAGAAATAGGATAAAAATGCTACACACAAAAATAGTAGGAGGCAAATAAATAAAATAATTTATAGAAAATCAAATGTAAGCGCATATATTTAAAAGAAATAATGAGTCAAAATATCTTTTCACACGTTAACCATTTGTTGGAGAATCAGCTATTATAAAGTATTTCTTCTTACTCATTAAATTTTCATTCTTAAATTTCCATGGGATAAGCAACCTGGATATTTTTCTCAGAGAAGGAAATTAATCAGGCAAAGCTCTACACGAATTGAATCTGGTTTTTAAAACAAAACAGTTAGCGACTAAGACTAAAGTTATATTCAATTACAAAGTATTTATTTAATTTCTTTTACATTTTATAAAACGTTAAACTGCCTCACCTATATTGCTTGACAGCTAGCATACTTCTTTACAAAGTAACCAACAGTTTCAAGCACTTTAGTTCCGTCCTCCGGATTGAAAGTTTCGTTTTGTTAGGTTTTGTTTTAAGATGTGTTGAATCTGGCAGGTTTTAGTATAAGGTTGCTTTGTACAGCAGCCAATAAAATCCAAGACTAAATTTCTCCACTAAGGAATCGAGACTTGAATCAGACTTGAACCCGGAGACTCAAGACCTGACTCAAACTCCTATTAGAGACTGGTGACTATCTCTGGAAAACATGTGATGCAGTGACCAACTAAATTAATCCCAATCATAATCCTACAGACTGACAAATTACTTTTGTAATATTTTTGGTTAAATAATGTATTATATTTTTATATTTTTATATTTTTCCTTTACAGAAACATTCACTGATTTAACTGTATGTCGACTTCCATTATGGGTGTGGTTGTTTAAAGGGAATGCACTGAAACCACAGTCTATAGTCTACAAGTAGATATTTGGTGGAAAAAAACTGGTGTACTCCTTTAAGGAGTGAATGCTGAAACCCAGCCGCACCTGGGAGGCGTGGCCTGTATATTCATTTTAAGAACAGTGACCCGGTTCAAAATTCTCTTGAGCGGAACCGGTTCTCTGATCTAGAGGTCAGCTTTGCCGTTGTGTCTCCAGGCAAGACGCTTGGCCCAGTTTCCCCCGGGGGTTTCCTGGAATGTCTCAGGTTTACGACTGCTGCCCCAGTGGAGATCAAATCTATTAAAATAGACAGAAAATATTTTCAAAAGAATGTGTACACCTAAGGGTGTTCTGTTCAGGCTTAGTAATGCAAAGTCTCTGGATGTTTTACGTTAAAAATGTTAACCTGCCTGCTTGAAAATGTATTTTTTCTGTTATTTTTGTTGTTTTTGTTTGATCATGTTTGATCAATCGATTAATCGATTTTGCTTATTTTAGCACAACATGATTTTAAGTTAGCAGGCCCACATCATTTCTTTTTTTTACTTATTTTGAAAATACATCCAGAAAATATTTAAAATGATGTTGATCTAAAGTCTTGTAACTTTGCCAATGAAAATTAAGAAATGTTTTACTTTCTTCCATAAGGAGTGTATGTTATACAGTGTGTTTTTTGTGTGTGTGTGTGTGTGTGTGTGTGTGTGTGTGTGTGTCACCTCTTCAATGAAACAAATAAATGACAAACCTGTGCAGGTCATGTCATGTTACCTTATAATTGTTGACCCAACAAAAAATAGTCAGAGATTGTTTTTGTTATTTTGGAGTGTGTGAAGAACATGCTGTATTTAGAATATGCCTTTTATTCTCTTAATTGGTCTCTTAACGATGTGGTCACTTCTACAAAAACAACTTAATGATGTCCTCAGCCTTCAACCAACATTTCAGCCTTAAGTAGCACACAGTCAACAACTGTCCCGGACTAATTATGTCTCGAAGACCACCGGGAGAAAAGCCACATGTTAGCAGTAGCCAGTGGTCTTCAGATCAGCCCACAGACAGTCCAGGCTTTTGCTCCAACCTGGCTCACAATCCACAAGAGAATAATACGATAAGATTCTTTATTTGTCACATGCACAGTCAGAAAATTACAACAAACAGTGACATTTTTTCTACCTTTAACCCTTTTACCAAGTGAAGCAGTTGGCTGCCTTCCGGGCGACTAGTCAGAATAATCAACTGCATTTTAATCATTTTGATGGATCTCACTTTACTTTGTTCCTCCTCCTGCTAATGCTGTCCTGACGTAGAGAAAATTTCTCCAAAATAACCGAGAGGTACATTTGGACTACAATTATTTGGCCAGAAATTTCCCTGAGGGGGAGAGAGAAAAACATCAGCATGGTTGATTAAAAAAATGACAAACAACAAGAGTAGCAAATATGAAGGAAGAAACTGCAGAATAGATTCTACTTTCACAGTTGCTTCGTTCGCTGTTTATGTTGGGGTTTTTTTTTAATTAACCACAAGGATGTTCTTTCTTTTCAGACTCTGGGTATGGATGGTTTTCCTCATGCTGTCAGCAGTTAACGCACTTCTGCATATTTTACTGCAGCATTACTGTTTGTGTTGAACCTGTTGGGGAAAATAAATCAAACATAAAATGTGGTTTGTGCAAAAGTTTTGGCACATTTTTTATTGTGTGGTTTTACGTTTGATTAGCAAATAAATTGAAATGATTCATTAACATTGTTAAAGCACCTTGTTTAAGTGTGTTAAATAAGTGTGATATGATAATCCTTTGTGGGTGGATTGAATGAATGCGAGCAGTAAAACATTTACACAAGACTGTGTCGACGTAAACTGAACTTTTAAATGCAACCTTAAGGTGTGGCTGAAACCAGCTTATTGTGTGTGTGTGTGTGTGTGTGTGTGTGTGTGTGTGTGCACCCATGGGTGTGTTTGTATCAGAAAAATGCTTGTTAGTCACTTTTCATCAAATGATCAAGTGTCTTAATCAGTGTGATCAACCTGGATGAATTATAAATTAATCTGACTAAGGCCTTGACTTGCGAGTTTAATTCGTTTCATGACGGAACTCGTGACTCAATTTATTTGTATGTCAAATAAATGTACCCTATTGAAATGAACTGAAATAGCATTACTCCATTCCGGACCCCCCAAAAACACAGCTTTTTTTTTTGTCAGAAAAATGTGCTTATAAATAACGAATATTTTATAAAAACAGAGCACAATAGAACGTACCGCAATGGAATGGTTTTATTAACTATAATGTACATCATTTGCCTTGGATATCAGATGACTTGAATATGCTTCGGCTGCTGTCATTGAGGTGATCCTCAGTGCCTTCATATCCGCACTCGCTGCCTCGAGTGAATGCCGGCCGGTCCTCTTTTAGAAATTCTCAAACCAGGCCGACTGGCTTTAAACAGCTCGCCCAATGCCTCTTACACAGAAATGCCGGGGTCTCCTGCAGCAAATCCGCCTAAACAGCTCGAGTCTCCATCAACCACAGCATCAGTAGCTGCTTCATATTTTCATGGATAGATGTCCGCTGTTTAGAAAATATGTTAGCGTCTTTGGCCTCCTGCTTCAGTAAGATGCGAGATGTAGAAGTGCAACGCCCATACTGCTGCGCCCAGGTCAGCTAGACGCTTGGTCATGTGTTTTTTCTTTCTTTAATTCAATGTACATCATCCGCTTCCTCTCAGCAATGTCTTTGGCATTCACTTTCTTTGGACTCATGGATTGATAAAGAAACTTTTGCAAAAGAACTGCAAGCACAAACGCTCGTAACCCGAAATTTTGCTCTGAACAAATAACCGGCCAAGAAAAGACCGGCTTCTCGAAAAACCCAAAAGTTGGGACACTCGTAAGTCAAGGAAACTCTGGATTTATTAAACATTTGACTGGCTGTGCAGGTTTTGCAGAAACTCTTTAAGAATGTGAGGACAGTGTGTCTGTGTGTGTGTGTGTCTGTGTGTGTGTGTGTGTGTGTTGAGGAGGGTTGTCATTCAAGCTCTTTTAACACCCCAGATTTTTTTTCAACCTGCTGTCTGCCTGTTGCGCCTATGGCATTAAGTCTGCATGACTTTAACATTTTCCTGAACAAATTCAAACTGGCTTTAAAGAAGTACTGGAGTCTTTATTTCAGAAGGAATCTCACGTCAAAGTACACCAAACAGCAGCGGAAAATTTTATACTTCTTGTGGGAGAGAAGGGAAGAAATCCCGTTAAGTGTCATGTATACCTTTCCTTTCTGTTTGCTCTAAATAATCAAACTGGATTATAATCACTACAGTTATTACTGTCAGACTGTAAACACTACACACACTGCAGATTCATACTGGATTATAA
>JBBMFX010023227.1:0-12336 GCA_037832545.1 Rhabdalestes septentrionalis | reverse complement strand
ACACACACACACACACACACACACACACACACACACACACACACACACACACACACACACACACACACACACTCTACGAGTGAACCCTTGCACTGATAGCCATGGTGACATTTCATCTATTCCCCCTAAGGGCTCTGCAGATCCCTTGCGTCACCATAGCTACTTTCATCAGAGCTTCTCTCCTTTCGCCCCTCCTCCCTTTATCCCACTATCCCAGAGAAAAAAGGTCAACAGTGCCATTATTTTACTCTGAACATTTGACATAACATTTATAGTGAAGGCAAAAAATATCCTCGGAAATAAAATGGACAGAGGAAAGATGGACTAAGGGGGAAAACTGTGGCATCTGAAAGCTTTGAAGCTGCTGGCTTAAGTTTTAGGAAATATATCCATCAGCTAATTTTTTAAAAACCTGCTTGGATAGCAAGTGCTTTTTAAAAGCTTTTGGAATAAAAGAGCATCACGTACTCTTTAGTTAGGTTCACAGTAAATTGTATCATGACAGTCAGCCTTCAATCTTTTACTAATGAAGCACTGTGTTCTTCCATACTAACATGAAACAGATGTTCACCACTATTCCATGGCAGGTAAGTTACCAAACATAACCCAAAGCCGAAGTGTCAGTGGTTTGCAACAAGTCTCTATCTTGAAACTCCATGTCTATGTCAGTGTGGGCTGCTCAATAAATAGTGTTAAGCCTCAAGTCAAGTCCAGAATAGAGGTAAGTTCTTAGTCAGTACAGGTCAATCTCAAGACAAGCCCCTAGTCAACATGTCATAGATAATTCAAGTCCTAAGTCTGTATGGGCAAGTCTTAAATCTTGTGCAAATTTATGCCAATTTCATCCATGTCAATATATCTTATTTAATAATAGTGCATTAGAAGCATTCATTACAGTGCAACTACACAGAGAAAAGGTAATATTGAATCTAATATTAACAAAATAAATAGTTTCTAGGATGTTTCAGGACCCCTGTGTCTTCCTTTAACCTGTTTAAGGCATCTACAGTTGGTGTCATGCTTATATTAGGAACACATGTCTTAATGGGAATAAATGGAGGTCATATTCTCACGGCAGGTTGTGTGATGTGGACAAATGAGCAGGACTCCATCTTAAATTATCTCACGATTTTCAGTTATCAGTTATCACGAAATCAGTTAAACAAAACACAAGACAGATGGACCTGTCATCAGGTACCAAGCAACCCTGCTAATGAGACACACACACGCACACGCACACACACACACGCACACACACACACACACACACACACACATACCTACTACATGCCCAGGGCTGTGATATAATACTCAGGGGAGGAGCTACATTAGAGGCGTAATCGAGGGGAACCACACATGACACATATTTAAGAAATGCTGCTTTTGCATGCTGAAAACAATAATATTATAATAATAATATCCAAACCTCCATGCTGAAATGTAATGGAAGTAATTTTACCTGCGGGAAGGATCCATTTGAGGGGTGTGGCAACACCCCCTAACTCCTGCTACTAATGATGACTCCCAAAAGAAATGTTTTAATATAAATGACAGAACATTAAATTAAACCAAGTGTAATATACGTATGTCTCAGAGCATGACACCAACTGTAGAATGATGCACAATTTAAACAGGTTAAAGGAAGACACAGGGGTCCTGAACCATCCCAGAAACACCTCCAACTTCGCCTTCTTGCATTCTTATCTGTTGTCAAACAACAGTATTATATACCAATACTCTCAAAACCATACCTGAAATAGAGCAGAGACAATTTGCATTTTGAAAGATATTTCAACATGTTGTTCATATATGGGAGAAATCAGCTTAGGACACATTTGTTTAATACTGAAGTCACACATATGCATTTTTCCAAAAATGACATTATTTATTCTCATTGAGAAAAATGTGGACAAAGTCTAAAATCCATCCTGCAACCCGCTTCCGGAGAGTCAAGATTTTCAGGTTTAGAACTATTCTGCTACTGGTCAGTAAATATCTTTAATGGCAACTACTTTGTCGAGGACGTCTTTCAGAAAAGAAATGTTACATGATGTGCAGACCTATTTGCGTAAAAAAAAAAACAAGCTTACCTCAGTTCTTATACTGTTTACCCCAGACTGACCTCCTCAGCCTGCACTCCAGCAACAATCACCATAGTGCACACTGGGTCATTAGACAGGCCTCATCAATCAGTCAGAGAGGCAATCTGTCAGTCACAACCTCGTCTCGGTCAAAACGGCGAGCAAACTAAGCAGAGTTGGAGCGGATCCGTGGGGTCAATTTTGGCGAGGCTAATTTCCGACACCACCTATTCATTTCAAAACAAGCTTATCAGCCTGTGCAAGAGAGAGAGAGAGAGAGAGAGAGAGAGAGAGAGAGAGAGAGAGAGGGCTGCCCCACCGTACGAGGCACAGCGAAAAAGGTGCAGAGAAAGATAAAGACATAAAAGAAGGGCGAAACGAACTAGATTGTTGGGGGAAACCAGCCGATTGGTTCATTGAGCATCTTACTTAATTTCTTCCTTAATCGATTGGACCAGTTGTTGCATGGTCAGTAGAGATGGCTGGTTTGGGGCCAATTATTGGCCTGGCTGTTGATTGTGCATTTGCTTTGTTGTACAGAACTAAATCCTCAGTGGTTTAAGAAAGAGGCAGACAAGGGGAAAATCCCAGGCTGCAGCTTGTCCCTTGAGTATTTCTACCTTACGCAAAACAGCAGTGGGTGACTGAGATACAACAGGCCTTTAAAACGATCGCTTACTCTATAAACAGTTTCCTGTTACACTTACCTCTTAAGTGTCCTGTAATAAAGAGTTATCAGATCTTGGACTGCATGGTGTCCTCAGCAGCTATATTACCATAATATAAGTGATCATTACATTCAGGGTTCATTACATACAAACTTTTATTGTCCTTCAAGTTTCCTTGATATATGATATTATGAACTGAAAAACAGGCAAAAATGTACTTTTACATGATCCTTCTCTATCTTTTTTTTATTCCTTAATATTAAAGTGTCTTGTGGAGTAGGAGGATCGCTTTCAAAGTGTGGAAGCTTCACCCACTCTCTCTGATTCCATTGGCCATCAATCATTTCTGCAAGTCGACTATATTCACTAAGCTTGACCTGCGGAACATGTACACTCTGGTTCCACAGAAGGAGTTTTCTACCATGTCAGGGTATTACATATATAACGTGATGCATTAGGGGATGACAAATACCCCTCTCTACTCTACAAGGGCTTCTGGAGCTGGTTGACTGTTCATTGTCTTTGTTTCCTGACAAAAACCTAAAATAAATGCTCCCTGCACATGCTAGCCAGCGATATAAGAACATGTTTTGTCAAAGGCATCTGAGCAAACTGAAAAAAAGACATGTAGTCTCAACCCTATGGAAATGGAATGTAAAACAAATCTATATTTAATAAATTATTACCTATGTTATGAATTCATATGATTACATTTAACAGAATGTAACTATACAACAGAATGTCAGTAACTCTAGGTTTCTAATTATTAATGTTTGATGAATGTATGATGAGGCCATAGTTAGAAAGATGTCACATTCCATTCATTTGCTCTGAATAATATCTGAAGATTTAGTCTCTGTTTTTATTAATACAAATTGATCAGTGCTGGTGCATGTGATCATCATTAGCTATCTGAGAAGTGACACTCACCATGAGGTTACATTTTGTATGATTATGCGTTACGCCTGTGGCAACCATGTGAGTTTGCACTAAAATTAGCAATATAACTCTGACTGTAAGGTGTTTTGTGGTATCTGTTAGAGGAGAAAATTACACAGGCTGCAAAGTTTTCACCCTTGGACATGTAGGGAATCTGTAAGAAAAGTGGTTAAGAACTGCAATTAGCAAATAACGAAGAGGCCATTAAGTTTACAACAGTGTCAACTTTGTCGCTCTGTCTGTTAACACTGCTTTTTTTCCCTCTCTTTTTCTCCCCTGTTCCCCCGTACACACACACACACATACACACAATCACACACTCTGCAGCTACTGTTCTTCTGTCCTGATCACACACAGACACACATATCTCTGTTGCTTGTTCTCCTCACACGCCTCCTCAATATTTCATGTAATTGAAAATGCATCTATTTTGGCCTCCTCCATTCTCAGCCACCTCCGGACTGTCAAAACATAATTTCCTCTCTCTTTGCATCTTTCCCCGTCACTAACTTTTCCCCCCTTTCCCTCACTGTGTCGAATTACCTCCAATGCGTTCATTTAACACCCCTGGCAGTTTACCTGGATTATTTTGTTTATATTTCATCGTCTTCCCATCTTCTGGGAAGAATTAAAACTGACCTGTATATGCTCTCCCCTCAAACGTGTGCCACTGTAGCAGTAGTGGAGGGCCAGACAGGCTTTACAGAATGTTATATGACAATTCTATTCAACATAATGAATAGGATATTGTTCACTTGGGACATTGTTTCATGATGTTTCTAGTTCACAATGCTCTGCTCTGTTAAATGCCACCCAACTGCCAAACAAAATGTTAACACGGATCATTGAAACAATGGCAGCTTTGATAGATATGTATTTAATAGGTGTTATATACAGCTCTAGAAAAAAATAAGAGACCAGGGCAATTTATTAAATCAGAATCTCTAGGAATATGACAACTATTCCATGCCAGTGTCTGTAAATCCCTATGCAAGCACCTCTGCTTTATGTGGTTCTGATAAGTGATCACCTGAATCACATCTTATTTAATGAGGAAAAGTATAAAATCCCTGCTATAATCCACACTCTCCTCTCGCAATGTGACCAGTTGGATGGCAAAACACTACTAGAAGTACGTCAAAGCTAATTATTGCCATTTTGTTTCAGAGTGAACAAGAGATTTTTATTTTGAATGATTCAAGTTCTGTAAAAACATAATTTCTCTTATTTTGATGCATTGTCGTTTACTAATTAGACCTTAAATAACAATATTTTTTCATTTGGAAATGTTGTCAGCAGTTCTTAAAGGTGAAACTGTTAAGGTCAACACTTGCACCTATAAAAGATAAAACCTGAGAAACTGAACATTTTCACAGTGGTCTCTTATTTTTTCCCAGAGCTGTATAACATGTGTATTGATTTAAAAGTGTTATCCTACATTTGTCTCTACTTGTCCCCAAAGTGTCCTTATAATGTTCGTTCAAATTTATGAACCACAGAAAAAAGTCATGGATCATTTTTATTTGACCACTTTCCAATAGAATTAAACAGGCTTTTCTTGTGCCTTTAAGACCCATTCTGTTATTGTGCAAGTTAATGCTGGTGGGAAATAGGGACATATTATTTGTCACTATGTTAGTTAGATAAACTCTGAAATTAAAAATCTCCAGACGAAAATAGCTAAAAAACAGGTGGTATTGCAAAAGGAAGAAAAAACGTTAAGGATGAATTTTAACCACATTTTTTTTTATTACTTGAAGTGGAGATACAAAATGTAGCATATTTTTCATCAAATATGAATTTTAATTTCATAATTAATTTACACATAATGTTAAATAAGGTTTATTAGCAATGTGCACACCAAAACACCTTCATCTATTGCTACAACTAGTAAGATTCATTATTATTATTATTATTATTATTATTATTATTATTAGTATTATTATTATTATTATTATTATTATTATTATTAGTAGTAGTAGTAGTAGTAGTAGTAGTAATAGTAGAAGTAGTAGTAGTAGTAGTAGTTCATCATTATTAAATAGTTTTAGTGATTTTTTCCTCTTCTATTATTATTTTTTTATTGACAATATGATATGCTTCAGTAAAATACGAGAAACTTAACTAATAACATTTTTTCCATTGAAATAAAGACAAAGAAAAATGGCCAGGAAAAGAGAAGTGATTTGAAATCTACATTTCTATGTTATCAGTTTATTGATAATTTAGAACTTGAGTAATGTGTCTTCTGCCACCTTAAATTGAATTCTTCACTCTGACAGACCAAGTAATGACTGATGTTTAAAAATACATTGTGGCTGTTGGAAAAAAATCTTGTTCCTCCAAAATGGTGATTTTACAGAACAAGGAAAAAACTATTGTGACTTCTAATGGAAGTTAATGCCAGCTTCTTTCTGGAGCATGTATGTTTGTCCATCCATCATGAAAACTGCACACAAAGTAGAGAAAAGCTGGCACTTCCAAATGATGTACTCTAAAAAAGGATACAATATTTTGTTCCAACACCACAGAAGTTTGATTGTTAAAGATGCCAGAAACCAAATACATCTTAAAGGATGATTATTATTTTAGTTGTTAATTCATATGCATTTTCACCCCCACACCCCCATATTTTTTCTGCTTCAGATCCTTAATGATGTTTGATCAGAACGATAGGTCAGGAAAACTCAATGATCACCAGTTCCAGGAATTGAAGAGTTATGTGGCCGCAGCCAAGAAAGAATTTGAAGATTATCAAAAATCACAAAATGGAGGAGTCGTGGAGAATCAGATGAAGAATGCCCTCGTGGCTCGTGGTGAGATCAATGAGAAGATATTTGGATACTTCTGAACTGTGTATAGATTAAGCATAGCTGTAGACTTATGTTTGTTGGACCATGTGAAAGCCTTGATTTATTAAAACCCCACAAAGTAACATCTGTTTCTGTTTAGGATTCTCTAGCACAATGAAACATCTGTGATCAGTTAGAGCTCCATTTGCACACTGCAGCAGTACAAGCAGTATTTTGATAAAGACTACATACACTTTATGTAAGCTAGCAAAGGAGAATCTGTTGCTAACACAGATGTTAATCTGTACCTGTGTAAACTACACAGAAATGTCACCAGTGTCAGAGGCAGAATGTGGAGCACATTCTTTGATTAACTGATGAAGAATGATCCAACATATTTGGAATGGATTAGAGTGAACATTTCTGGGAGGATGTGTTTGATGGATGAAGCTCTATTGAACATCTTAGAGATGAATGATTGGCTTAACCATACACCTCTGGGACAAATTAGTGTAATGCAGTTTATTTGAACACATTTAGGGTGAGTTTGCTGGGTACGGCTCCATTGAATTTGATGAGTTGGAGTGATAAAGCTCTTCTGAACACCTCTAGAATAATTTAGAGTATTGAGTTCCATGAATACCTTTAGTATCAGATGAGTAATAAAGCTCATTTAAATGGGATGAATTTTAGTGATGAATCAGAGTAGTGGAGCTCTTTGATATTAACTGAGTACTAAAGCTGTTTTAAACAATCACTGGGATGAGTTTGGGTGTTGAAGTTCATTTGAAGACCTTTGGGATGAATTAGAGTGCTGAAGCTTCATTGAACACTTTTGGCCTGAGCTTGATAGAGGAAACTGTTAAACACCTTTGGTATGGGTTAAATAATAAAGCAAATGTAAACACTTTTCAGAAAAGTTACAATAATTTGGGAATGAGTTAAAGCAGTGAATCTTGTTTGAACACATTTTGTTTGTGTTAGAATGCTGACACTTGTTTGAACACATTTAGGAAGCCCAGGAGGGATGCTTGTAATCCAGAACTTAGTAGCGAATACCAGTGCTGGCCTCAGTAATGCTCTTTTAACTGAGTACAATCAAGAGCAACACCAAGAAGAGAACAATTTTAACTGACCGTCCAAGCATCACAAAGAACGGATAATTTCATATGGAACCTTCATAGAAACCTTTGGAGATATTTTAGTTGTTGGAAATTTGGAATAAATGCTGACTGAGCACACTTAATTTTCCTGGTTGTGTATAGTATAGCAGATCTTTTTCAGTACTTACAGCACAAGCAAAGTGTGTATGGCACCTTTCTGGTCTTGTGGCCTGTAGAAACGTTTTTTTGAGGTTGTGAGGTTATGATGGTCCATTTCTTTCGCCTTTGTGCAGACCTGCGGCTGAATGACCTAAATTTCGAACTGCTGTGGGGCAGATACAGCATCGCTGGACAGATTCAATTTGACGACTTTGTGGCCATACTCTCAAGACTGGAGACATTAAAGGGTAAATCTTTAGCCGCAGGGTTAACAGTTGGAAGTATTTATCATATGTAAATGATCAAGCCATTTCATAACAGTTGTTTTCTCAGTTTTAGATATACTATATTTATTTTATAGTATACTTTATCTGTAACATAATTCATATATTATATATATTATATTATATAGAATAATAACAATGAGAAGAAAATGTACAAGAGGCATCATTTTGGAAAAATATTCCTCAATTTTATTAACATTTGAACAAAAAGTGTCATGTCAAACTTTAGTCATACCTTTTGCAAGATGTCACAGTCTTTGGGAAAATACCAGTGGAGCTCACCAGCAATTATAGCAAGTGTTTGATTGTTGCAAAGACAAAAAAGACTTTTCTATCAGTTATTGCGGATGAATAATACTGGATAATATTTATTGTGATATATATGTATATATGACAAATATATCATACTGATAGTCACTACATACACACATAGTATATATACACCCATATACAACAATCAACAGTTCCTTCCAGCATTACTCATAAAACTTTCTCAATATCAACAATAACATTACATTTATTGCCAGATTTACCTAAATGTGATTCAGTCCAGCCTGTCTGTTAATCCCAGTTGAAAAGCTTGTTTATGGGCAACGGCAGGTTCCAAATTTGCAGTCACACTCACGCTCTGCAGGTCAATAATAATTAATGTCCCATGAATGTTTCTGTATTTGCAAAAGAAGATTAGTAAGGGTTCACTGCAGTGTACAGTCTCATTTCTGCAAAAGGTGCAGAAATCATGAAAAACATACAGCTAGTACTTCTCACCCATTCAGTTTGTGTCATGGGCAATAACTCTTGTATATTTCCAGATTCTACTGATAACCATGTTTGCTATTTGTTCACAAAGTATTTATTTATTTATTTTTTACCTTTGTAGAACGCTTCAAGTCTCATCGAATGACCAATTTACCATGTGACTGTGTGATGGCCAGCTTTTCGCTGGATGATGTGAGTTTTGCTCTGCTTTTTTCATCCATTCAGCAGTGTTGTATGTATAACATATACGACCATTTTATACATGTGCATGATTCTCATGATGGGAACAGACACTTAGGCCTTAAGCATTGCTAACTTTAAAGCAGACAATAACTGGCAACTTTGAAGTCAGCAATTGACAGCACAAAACACTGTTTTAACAAACCAACTTGAGTGCAGTTTCCAAGGCTATTGTAGGAACATCCTGCAGCCGAGTAAATACATTTCATTTGTAAAAGACAGTAACTGTGTTTTAATGTTGGAAATGTACACCGTTGATACACTTCATTTCTTAGCTATAATATTTTCTTTATAAAAGGCTAACAAAAAGTATGACTATGGTTATAAATGAATGAACAAATGAAAGGAAAGCAGTTAATGGAGGTGGACTGATGGAGCTGTTGTTGAGTAATGTATGTGTCTGGGGTATGTCTGGTGTAACTAATTATAGACTACATTTGTTGATTGTTTGATTTGTTAATTGAGCTGTAATTGGCTGATTGAGTAATGGGGAGAGGGTGTTAAATTTTTCACAGTTGGTGTTAGCTAACAGTTTTCTTTCAATAAATCACCAAAAAAACTGTATTTTGGGTTTACCCAGGTTGTTTTTGTCTCATCAAATTTAGTCTGAGGATCCATATGAAAGTGCAACAGATTTGCAAAAATAGGCACTGATGCATTTAAAATTTTTCTTTAGTTCATCAGAGACACTCTCCTGTGAGGAGGTCATGACCCGGCTCTGAAGAAGGACCTTTAGACGGACATCCTGTGGGTGGGTTCCAGCTTTAAATGTCAGGACCAACTAAAGAAGCCACACTTCACACGAAACAACCGCACCAGCTTTAACCACATACCCAATTCTCAGAAAACAAGACATGAAACTTTCCTACCTAAACTGCAGTTTCCCATCAAACCATTGTACTTTTTTGTGATTTGTTTTATCCTTCGTCTTTTTTTTTTTTTACTAATTTTTTTAACTGCTCTATCTTTTAAAGAATAAATGCTATAACCATCTCACAGAATAAAAGTTGTTAAAAGTGATATATTTCAAATAGATGAAAAAACAGAATTTTATGACATTAAAATAATATCTAGTGGGAGTTTGGTGGAGGCAGCACTGGCATTATTTGTTTAAATAATGGTTTAGAAATTGGACAGCACTAGCATAACTTTCTTTGTAATTAAAATCTGTCAGATAAAAAACTTAAATGCAGTGACTAGTACATTTGTTTTAATTCGAACACTAGTTGTCCTCTGCTTTTCTGTCATTGCTTATATCATTGTGTTGGCAACCAGTTTATTCAAACTGAACAAAAAGTCACACTTTTCCATGTCTACATGTAGTTTTAGGGCATTATATGGTCTCTGAATGTTACATTACATTCATGCCAAGGGAGCCCAATTGTCTGTACTCTCTCTCTGTGGGTTTATTTTCAACCGATATGTGGATGAGGCCCAATTCCACCCACTTTTAGTATTCAGTTACACGATACTGTCAAAACACTCCCCATTATGATGCTAGCCAGGGTGGGCATCAGCTAGCTGATGTAACAGATTTAGCAATTTCTGTTCTCCTCCAAGCGTGTTGAAGCTGTTCAAAGATGTTGCATTAGCAAAAGTTTAAAAAGAGGATGTGGAGCTTCATGTGATTTGGAGGATGCACAAACTTCCCTTCATTCTACCAGTGCTGCCAGTATCGTGTAACTGAATATCAAAAGTCCTAGCTAGCTTCCACATTTTGGTTTCAAAATACAAATTATCAAGTTCAAAGTGTGAGCGTTTGTACTGATGCAGATCTTATTATGTAAAATTGATCAAATGATGCCAGTGTTGTTTAATTTTAACACATTTATTACACCTTAGCATTCTTAAAGACTGTTACTTTAAAACTTTAGCATAAATAGTAGCTTAAATTAGTTTGATTCTTTAGTTTTAAAGACCATTTACAGCTGTTGAAGCCAAAGTAAGAATGATCCGTTCTGTTTACATTAAATACTAATGTCCATTCATCATTAAGACTTTTCAGGCATGCATCAAATGTAACCCAACTGATCAGAGATAGTGCTCTTTGCACAATCGTTTTCTTATAATCAGTAATCAGTAGTGTAAGATGGTCATTAACAATGAATAGTAAAATAGTATATAGGATTTTAAAAAAATTAAAATGGAGAAAAATATCAAATTACCCTCATCCCACCAATAGATCTTGCTAAATGCTATGTGTTGTGCTGAGAAGAAATAAAGGGAACCAGCTGCTCCACCTTGTGCCATGAAGGCAGGTTTGCTTGTTAGCTTCTATTTCTTTGTGAGGAGAAAACCAAGTGGATGACCAATTAATGTGAATCATATTCAGCTGCAGACTCTCTGTCAATGTGAACCTTAATAAAGCAGTATTTTAAGCTTACCTGACAAATTATTAACATAATCTTTGCAATAGCTAAACATTAAATGGTATTAAATACAATGAAAACACAGTATAAAAGAAACTCCAGAGTCCACAGGTAGGTATGCACGCTGCTGTCGGTCACTGCTGTGGTTGTCCCAGTCCCAGAGGTTTAGACATGGCTAGACATGACCCGTCTTCAGGAATGAACTCTTCTCATCTCTTCCAGAATCCCTTTTATGGCAACACAGTGAGCGGAAATTTTATTGTTGGAGAGGCTCTGTTTGAGTGAGGTTTAGATTCAAAAGGCATGCCAGTAATCCTAATTCCATGTTCATTCATGGCATTTAGTGGACCCTTTTATCCAAAGCGACTTCCATTCCCTAACTACAGGGGGCAGTCTCCCTGAAGCAACTTGCTCAGGAACCCAGCGGTGGAATGCTGGAGATAAAATTCAAACCCTTTAGTTCTTGGTCAAGATGCAAAGATGTTCATTCTGCGTTTTGACCGAATTTCATCACTTGTTTAATTGAGCTACAAACAAAGGGGACATAAAATCAGCAGCGTTAAGTGTCTTATGCATTGATCTGATGAGAAATATTTGTAAAATGGTGCTTCACGTGATATGAATATTATGTTAACATTATAGAGTGAGTCTGTCCCAAGTGGCTGGGTGTGGACCTCTAGATCCCACATTATTTTTTCTGTTAGTGTTCATACATAAAGTAACCTAGCAGCATAGAATTAGCTCAAATATCTGATTATAAATTTTATAGATTAAGCGTGTAGTTTTCTGGGTGACTGTGAACAGTAACTTTTTTGTGTTACAGTTTTTCCTCCGTTGGTTTGTCTCATTTCTTGAAACCGAAATTACATTCTCAAAACAACATGGACAAATCTCCAAACCAACTTGCAATGGTTCACAACAGAATGGCATTTCTCATTGATT
>JBBMFX010023217.1:0-12337 GCA_037832545.1 Rhabdalestes septentrionalis | reverse complement strand
TAACTATGGATTCAACATAGAAATATAAATAAAATTTGAGTTGTACGTCAAATCAACATTATTTTTACAACCATTTTAACAATCCAACGGTTATCCAACACTGACACCTGACGTTGATTCAACGCTGACTCCACGTTAAAAGGCCAGCTGGGATGTTCCAAGGAATGGAAGGAGAGAAAGGAGATTAAGGAAAGAGAGAAAGAGACATGAAAGAGAGAAGAGAAAGAAAAAAGTGAAAAAATTAGAAAGAAGGAAGATAGACAAAGGAGACAGTTCAGATCCACTTACGTAACAGGTCAGGAGGTCACTATGCTGAGACTAAACACAAATACAGAAACATTTGTTTCTCCCACACAGGCATACATTTGGAGGCACAAGAACAGAATCTTACATACACACACACACACATTTGCATTCTCTCAGAAATGCATAATACTCTGGGCTGTACTGCACAGAGAGATGGAGAGTAAAAGAAGGGGGGTTACATGAGAGAGAATGAGAGAGAACAAAAATGACAGAGAGAAAGGAGATGCACAAATCTATACACTTGCTTTTCCACCATGTTTATTTCTGAAGAGGATTTTTTTGCACTCTGGAGAATGCTGCTCCACTGCACTGCAGTCCAATGCTGGGGGGATTACACCCCTCTAGGCGACGCGTGGCATTGAACATGAAAATACTTGGTCTTGTGTGTGGCTGCAGTAGAATGTCCCATTCTCTTCCCAGTGCTTTTCTAGCTGTGCGTGCAATTAAGAGAAATGGTCTTTTAAAATTACATTTAAATTTTAGGCATTGTTCTCACCGAATCATGGTAATTAAAAGAAAATTATGTGGGGCATTAAACACAAACTTCTGCATTTATATGTCTATAGTGTACTTTTTATATTATTGCGCTGGATAGATTTGATTTAATTGGTTAGTTTAATTTGATTCTACTTTCTTTTCTTATTCTGTCCATTTTGCAGCTGTAACAATATAAATGTCCCACCTGCGGGACTAATAAAGGTATATCTTATCTTATCTTAACTTAAATGCAGACCAGTAAATGGTCAACAGGCCAGGGCAAGATCAAACAGGACAGGAGTGGGTGCAGTGAAGACTATGTGTGTAGAGTCCAGGAGAAACGTGGTGAGGGTGTGGTGTGGTGTGAGAAAAACGAAAAATCCTGCAGTGTGTTGCTACTGAGGTGAGGTGTGGTGTTAGTGGAGGGGAGTGGGGGTGCACAATTCAGCAGAATGAGCAGCACAGCCCTTGGGCTCAGTGCTTTCGCCCCTCTCCTCAACACACACACACAACTACTGCCACCACATGACCCACATCAGAGTAGACCGAGGTGCGGAGTGATGAATGATGAATGTGCAGCAGATTAATTGCTTGATCTCGTGAGCTCTAGGCGTGTTCACCACGAAGAGTAAAACCCAAAATTTATTCATAAAGCCAAGGACTCGCTCACAAGGACTTTTCTAGTTTCCGGGGAGATGCGCCGGCTGGAGCGCGACTGACCCCTACTGGACGATTTTGCAAATGACAACTATACAAACATGGAACGACTTACTACATTCAACGGAGATTGCGCTGATTTTCAGGGTATGGGCTGGGTCAGTCTTAATGCTTTAGCACACCAAGACATTCTGGACAACGCCATGCTTCCACCTTTGTGGACACAGTTTGGAGGGGACCCATTTCTATTCCAGCATGACTGTAGCCCATTGCACTTAGCAGAGTCCATAAAGACATGGTTGGGTGAGTTCGGTGCGGAAGAATTGACTGGTCACATATAGTGTACCATCACTCAGTTTTTTGTTTTAATGTATTACTGTATTATGAGTGATTCTAATTAGACATGGCCTTTTTTCCTGAAGATAACAGAGACCCGGATACCATTCAGAAAATGAGAAAATCTGACAACTCTCTTAAACTTTTCTTAAACTTGTCATAATAATATACCTGAGGGCTGATTAGCCCCCAGTCGTGTATTTAAGATGTTCTGTCCTCAGATGCAGTGTGGAGCATGACCCTTACCTTTCCCCAGTCTGTGTCCGCCTCCTAAAATCATCTGTTTTCTGTCGGTTTATCCTGCCTGGCCCCCATGCTTGGTTTTTGTTTGTACTGGTTCTGTGTATAATTAACCTTCTCGTCGTGATTTTGACTGTTGGTGTAAGGGTTAGATGTCCATACAGTGTAGCATCACTCACTTTTTTGTATAAATGTATTATTGTATTTTAGATTTTTTGTAGATTGTCTAATTGCTTGACTGATGGGGACTCAAAAATAATTAATTTACACCAAACATAGTTCAATCGCTAAAATCTTTCTTACATTAACATCAAAGTTCACGTACATTAGGGGAATCTAAATGTTGATAATTTTGTTTACATAACCAATAATAAAGCACTATGATCCCAGAACACAAGAAATTCTTTATTTTCATTTGTCACCTGACTAGGACCCGGAACTATACATTTTAGGATAGACTAAGTACCAGTTTGTCTACTGAAATTGTTGCTGTTGCTGCAGTGTGTACAGCATCAGAACAGGACCACTGCCACTTAGACCTCCAACCCAGAGCTCTGAGAAAGTTTGTTCAAAAGGCTGTGACTCTAGTAAAACAGAACACAGTTTAGGAGCAACGTAGGGTTGAGGGTCTTGCTCAGGAACCCAGTGGTCAAGGTAAGATTAGAACCTATGACCTCTTGGTTTTGTTTAGATTTTGCAAATCTAATCAAAAATAATGTTGATTTGACATACAACTCAAATTTTATTTATATTTCTATGTTGAATCCATAGTTAGTTAACAACACCATTTCAACCATTTGGTATTCAACGTTGTTTTGACGTTGAATGATTGTTTTTTCATAAACTGTCTTTATTTCAAACACTTTTAAATGTTCAAGGTCGATCGAATGCCAGCTGGGACCACTACCACCACCCCATTCCCCAAACATTTGCCAGAAGGGAGGGGGGCTAACATAAAGGACCCACTAGCCATGTGTTGCACATTTAACCTGTTTGTAAGAGATGCTCTGAAGGTGATGATGCCCACTGTGAACAAAGTGAAGGCAATAGAGGAATTTTTCCACAGGAGCACAATGGCCATTGTGAAGTTAAAATCTACCCATGCCTGAGCTAACGCTCAAACAGGATTGTTTGATTGCATTACTAGGTGGAACTCAACCTTATGTTAAAATTCCAGTGTGCTAAAAGAGGCATGTTCAAAGTCCGGACTCCAGTCAGCTTTCATACAGCCCACAGCTTCGGTCTTATAGTGTGTTATTTATAGCTCACTAACTCTGTCAGAATAAATAAATCCTCATCTAATTCTTTTCACCGCACGGTGGCATAATTCTAATGCTACCTGTCCTTAGTGCAGGCTCAAGAGATGAACTAATCAATTCTCTTTCCAGCTCAGGCTGCATAGGTTAACATTACTTGATCCCATCACTGAGATTAGCTCTAGAACTGGTTTAAAAGTTATGCAAAATGGGAGCCGGATCTATGACTCCAAGCATATCAGCAGGGTTTGTAGATGAATGTTTTCCTAGACAGACTTGAAAACTGGGATGGCCTTACACGTACAGCCCATAGTTGGTTCGGGTCATACATGGAAGGCAGGGGTTGTTTTTTCTCTGTTGGTACTTATAAATAAGAGGAAAGTGCCATAGAAACAGTATTGTGCCAATTCATACTGAAAAATAATTTTGAAAAAAATACAGTTCATTCAAATAAAACTGAACTAATTCACATTCATAGTTCATTTTTAAAAATTCACAGCTCAAAAATGATCTAGTTCACGTTTGTTTTTGTTTGTTTTTTAAACATTTTCATTATAACGTTTATCTGACTGAATCTCCTTCAATCTTCTCCTTGTATCTGTCATACGACTGAACAATCACAGGCATAGGTTATATTAAAAAACTATTTTGAGGTTGAGAATAGATCTTACCACTCAAGCAATGCATCATGTTCTGGTGAAAGGTGCAGGTATATTGAGAATTTTTATTCAGGAAACATGAACACACAGACATCTTTTAACGGAAAAGCCCATAACTAAACATAAATGAACAGCCGTTGTCTTTTTTTAAAACCTTATCAAACTAGTGAAAATGTACAGCTCTAAAACACAAACACCCAGAATATAGCTGTACTAAATGTAAATATCCTCCTTTTACAAGATTATTTCCATTGTGTATTTCTGCCAGGGCATCTGAACTTGAAGCACAAGCCATCCACTTGTGCTAGCCCGATACCAAGAGCCTATTCTTAGTGAATCAGAAGAGCCGACTCCCATTGAGTGAGAGCCGCTCCCTAATTTATTTCCTTTCGCTGCTCAGCTTTCACTCTCAGCAGCTCAGCTCTGTTCACGGCAGACCTTTTTGTTTGGCAGCACTCACATGTGAGGAAAGAGAATCATACAATTATGTGCAAACAGAGAAGACGATAGTTGGAACAGTTAGGTGGAGCATCTGTCCGTCTGTCCGCAGATTTTTCTGAATGTAAGCCTGCACTTAGGACACCCTGTTTGATTGCATAGTTTGTTTCTGTGTCTGTTGTGTGGATTTGTTTGCAGGGTTAAAAAAAGTTGGATAAAATATTTTTAAAAGTAAGAATGTCTGCTTTTATAACAGAACAAATACACAAAATTAGGCGCTTATAAGGCTTCTCATAAAAACACTAAATGCCAAAGTGTTTATCAACACACAAAGCATTTAAATTTGGCAAATTAGGCTAAAATATGAGGATAGAAATTATAATAAACTAAGAGATGTTTGGCAGCAAAAGAACCGGCTCCTTTTTGGGGGCCATGCCACAAGGGCCAGCTCTCTGAAAAGTGCCGAACTTCCCATCACTATAGTTTGTGAACATAAAAGGTGAACTGCGTTCAGTCTCGCGAGAGTGAACTTCACTCACGGATATGTTCATTATCTGTAAACCGACTAGTTCAGTTCAGTGTTCATGAAAAATTGGAACATGTTTAATGAATGCCGTTCATTGAACGTGTTCATGCACAACAGTGGATATAGAGTCCCATAAGGATCCAGTCTCAAACCTGTCCTGTTTCAACATGTACATGCTTCTTCTGAGATACTTGTGAATGATCGCGGGGCCCTGAGATTCTGACATATCACGGAGCCTTCCCTGCACCTCTGGATCGTCGTGGGGTCTTCCCCACACCAAAGCAGGCTTGGAACCTGGAACATATTTTTAAGTCTTTATTGAATATTGTGCAAAACAAAATGCTTGAGGGCCCAAACAAAAGCACATTCACAAGTATCTCAGAAACTCAAAGAAGCCTGAATAGACGCAAACCTCTTAATAGTCAACCATTACTCCCTGCTTTCACCTGCAGCTGTTCCTTACAAGTTCCTCATAGAAAGCAGGTGAACTCAGGGAGCAATAGAAAAGCATAATATAACTAGGGGTCACCATGTGACATGACAGGAGGTAATAATGTGGCCAGTCATAACTTTCCAGATAACGCTCAGACATCTCAGATCTAGGTCTTTCACCCAGTGACTTTAGGTTTATCATGTCTATAAGTACAAAATTGGACCTTGTTTGAAAAAAAAAAAAGATTAATTCCCTCAAGGAGCACTTAAGATGTCCAGCCTTGACAAAATCTTGGAATAATTTATGGAGATCTTATTTAAAGATGTATTAAAGTTGTAACAAAATCAGAAATTTTGGCAATATTAAACATTGCTGAAGTTAGAGATTTTATGTCGAAACAAGACACTGGTCCTTGCACTGCCTCCCAGCTCCCTATTGGTTTCAGTTCAGGACAGAATTTATTTTAAAACATCATTCACTTTGTACAATTCACTCAAAGATTTGTTAGAAGTATATATTCCTGGTAGTTCTCTTAGATCCGCAGGAGTTGCTCAGTGTAACCAGCTTTAAAAATGCTGCTAAAAACCTGCCCAACAGTACATCCTAGGGATTTTTTTGGGTCAAAACCGAAAACCGAAAATAAGGAAACACCCTGGCCAAAAACCGAAACTGAAAACCGAAAGAAATTATTATAAAAAAAAATAATCTGTACAAACCTTTGAATATATTTATTTAGCCTGCAGACAATGCACAATAAAAAATAACATTTGAAATAAAATGTTTTCCTTGACCCCACTCATAACCAGCCTAAAAGCAAGATAGCTGAAATATTATACATTTAAATATCTTCTCTCATAGAACTAGTGAATTCACTTTTAATAATTCTAAGTGAAGTGCTTGAACAAATTGCATTCAAAACAAGTGCTTTAAAAACTAGTGAAAGATAAACAACATTCTCTTTAGGCATTTAACAAAATAGTTTATCAAAGCAAAGACTGAAATATATTAACTGTAATCACTGGAAAACTGACTTTCCTTTCCAAACACACAAACAGAAAGTGACCATTCTGCCATAAATGAACACACCACCGCTCGAGGTGCTGATTAAGTCTCCCTCTGTATTTCAACCATTCAACAAGTGAGACTCAAACTCCGCACGTCCTGAACACAGGCGAGCGCCCTAAACATTACACCAACAGCTCTTATAGACTCACGGGACTCTGCATGGATATCGGGATAAATTAATCCCCACATTGAGAAAAATGTCTGTCCGCATGTCTCTTTTGTAGAAACACACGACAGACATGCTGACTCTAATCCAATCTGATGTGTGGTGGCCGTGGTTGCGTCATGATTGCGTCAGTGCTGTTTCGATCTGATTTTTTAAAAATCGCCGGAAACCGAAAATGCATTTATTGCCATTTTCTGCCTGAACATTTTGGGGGTCGAATTTTCGGTGCATCCCTAGTATATTATATTCCTGTAAAGCACATTGAATGATTTTGTGTATGATAATGGGCTTTATAAATAAAGTTCAGAATCAGAAAACTCTATTGCTTACAGTACTATACATAATTTAATGTGTACAGCGTACACTATAGTCTGTAGCACATAGCAATATCGGGTTATTATGTGCACTTTGTTAAGTTGTCTTGTGGCAACTGATGAATTGAAACAAATGAACTGTGTATGCACTGTGCAACAGAACAAGAAAATATTACCGGCCTTTTTATTAACTGCACAAGTAGTGCTGGTCATTAGCCACTAGCTAACTGGGTAAAAGTGTCATGGGTCTGTAACCCTTTCCACCAATTTAGGCAGCATATTTCGTTTCAAAGTAAGTTACAGGGCTTTTCTCTGCCTTTCTGGAGGGCTTATAATTCACTAAAGATCTAATGTGCAAATCCACATAGTAATGAATTATTATAATTCGATATTTAAAGACACACACTGTATTTGAAAGAAAACACATTAAGAAATACTTTATATTAGATTTATATTTCAAATATGACAAAATGCTGAAATTGCAGCAGCAAAATGATTGCATTGCTACAGGGGCCATAGTATATACAATATTCTGGAGAAGGTAAAAAATGTCACTGTATACGCATGTGTGTACGTGTTTTATGGGTTTAGTTTCTGTTTCAATTAGTGCTCATGATATAAAAATGTCCAGACATGAAACAGTAAAAATATTAGATTCTTGAGGAATGCGGGTTGTTGGTTTTCAGCTTGGTTCTATGTACCCCTTTTTAAATTTGAGCATCCACCCCTTCAAACATCTCTGCACAGCCCTGCTCTGGAGTCCTTTTTTGAGCTCGTTTGTCCTATTTGCACTAGTGGTGTTGTGTTCTGTTCTGTTCTTGTGTCGTGCAATAAGTGTTGTCAGTGATGCACAACACTTATCCAGACAATGACAATGTTCCCCTTTCAGCCACAGTTTCCATGTCCCTGTCATGCATGCACCACTGAGCCCACTTTTCTGAACAGTTTGTTGAGTCTCTTTATCTGCCACTTCCATGCTTCCATCCCAGCACAACACAGCTCAGAAAATGGCACAGGCCATTACAGACTCATAAACATGGTTTTGCAGGCAGTAAAAGATCTGTGTAGGATTTACAGCCTACTTTGGCCACTCACAAATGTGGCCAGAGAGCTCTTAGACCAGTGGATCATTCACAGATTTTTTTAGAAGAACCAAACTAATATTTGTTTGCGGAAAAGCCCATAGATTTGCGGAGATATCTCATTTTTCATGCATTTCAGTGCTAAATTATTATGAAAATATAATTTACTCATTTTGTAACAAACATGAACAAATATGCGGCTGATTGGCTGCCACACTGTACAGAACAGATATGAGTCTGATCGAGTCTCCCTCTCTGAGAATTCTCTCCCTCTCTGAGATTATCCTCACAGCTCAACTGCAACTTAGTGTAGCTGGTCACATTTCACCACACACCGTCGCATCCAGTCGTATCGCCACTGCTTTGTCTGTGACAATGCACCAGCGCAGTTAAGCCACAAACAAAACCCATGCAAGTATTAAAACACAAAGCGCCTCAAGCTATGCAAAATCAATTTTATTCGCTGTTGTTCGTTAAAGGCCCGAATTATACCTTCTGTGAATATGGGAAGGCACTGTGCGCA
The DNA here is from genome assembly GCA_037832545.1 of Rhabdalestes septentrionalis. NCBI lineage: Eukaryota > Metazoa > Chordata > Actinopteri > Characiformes > Alestidae > Rhabdalestes > Rhabdalestes septentrionalis. The sequence goes on along the minus strand of JBBMFX010023217.1, from coordinate 3,859 downwards.
GATGCTTGCGCAGGCTTCTGCAACAATATTGGAACATAATGATAAGTGTGCACTAGGGGGCAGTGTTACAATTACAAATGCAAAATGTACAGAAAACTATTTGTTTTCAACCCCCTGGTAAAGTATTGCATAATGTTGCAGAGGACAGAGAATGGATAGAAGGAGTAAAATACAGGATGCAATAAAATAATATTATTTTTTTCTATTACATTAATCTTCTTTTGAGTAACGTAGGTTTAAGAGGAGCAATGCTTGAAGCTCTGATGTGACGAGTAGTGACATGCGGCTTGATCAGTGGTAATGAGTAAGGGGATGCAAGTCCAATCTTGGCCTTGAAGTCCATTGTTAAGGTTTTGGGCTTAATGTAAGTGGCCACAGGGAGCCAGTGAAGGTTCTGTAGAAGATGTGAGAATTTTGGAACTGATGACTCATTTAGGAAATGAAGACTAACCTCACAGTTGCATTCTGAATCAGCTGAAGTGGTCTCATTACTTTCAGTGGAAGTCTATCCAGTAGAGTGTTGCAGTAGTACAGATGACCAGACTGCATGTGTAACTGTGTAGCTTCAGCGATGAAAAAGGTTCTGATTCCTCTGATGTTGTAAAGAAGGTATCTGCATGTCCTGGAGATATGATCAATGTGCACTAAGAATCAAAGTGCTGCATCTGGCATGACATCTGGCCATGTTACCTGGTACTAGCTGCATGTAGTTTTTTGGAGATGGCTAGTAGTGTAGTAGTAGTTTCAGTGGATTGCGTAACCTTGAACCCAGACTGGTAAGGCTCCTGATGTCTGTTTTGAGAAAGAAAAAAAGTTGGTTATAAACAGCACATTTCAAGACATTGTTCCAGGACTTTGTTCACATTGTGTGCTGTGCTGTGTTAATGTGTGACAAATAGACACTTAACACTTTTTATTGTATGTATGGATAAACTAAATAAAATACATTTTAATCATTGTAGCTTGACTATTTTCTTTGAGTGTTTGAATGTTAGCTTCACTCACCACTACTGTATGATTCTCTGACACAATCACAAATTAGTACCCTGTTTTGTCAGTTTATTACAGTACAACACCTACCATTTTATTTTGGTATGAACAGAATCTGCTGCACCTCAACGTAAACAAGACTACAGGACTGGTGGTCTCCAGTCACTCCTCTGTCCACTGGGGTGCTAGATGCAGAGGTTCAGGACTACAAATGAGATAAGATAAGATAAGATAAGATAAACCTTTGTCAGTCCCACAAGTGGGAATTTTGCATTGCTATGGCTAAAAGTGGACTGAACAATTGTAAGAGCAGCAATAACTTTCTAGCTCTCACTCGCTCCTCCATCACACCAGGGGCATCAGAAGCATTTTTAATGTGAGTGGGTTGCATCAGTCTACACGGGTTTCAGTGGGGGCAGGGTTGCCTTTGGTAACCCCTGTTGAATCTTAAATCTTTCGATAAAGAATCTGCGCTACTTAGTCGATAGAAGAACACTCACCGCATGCAAGGGTAGTGAGTCCTCAGTGCATAGATAGGCTGTTAGGATATCCAGTGATGTTTGTATTCTTCTATCGATTAAGTGGATTGGATTCTTCCACGAAAGATTCAGGATTCAACAGCGCTTGGTGTACTAATTAAATATGGGGGGGGGTCCAACCGATTATTTATGAAATGTGATGGGGACATGTCCCCCTCAGATTGAATGGCGATGACGGGCATGCACCACACACACAATCACACACACACGTGCACAAACTCTTACACACGCCCTTTCCAAATTTCCCATACCCCATCCAAACTCTATCTCAACCCTGATAATAAAATTGCAAATCCTAGGATGTGCTCTGCACAGTAACACAAATCTGTGTAGTTATTTGTATATGGAAATGTGCCTGAATTTACATTAATATTTATGTGACAAATTAGAAAATTATATTTTTCTTAATCCTTTATTGCTTAAATGGATGAAAATGTATATTGGCACAACAAAAGCTGTGACTTCCAGGCCTTGTCCACCACGCCCCCTCATCCTCCTGCAGGGTTTGTGTTTGGGTGCGGTGCTCAACAACACAACATGAGGACGAGGGGGTGTGGCGGACAAGGCCCAGACACACAAAAGTTTAAAAAAGGGTTAGTGTTAGGCAGTGTTGGGCAAGTACCTTTTAAAATAGTAATTGGTTATAGTTACCAGTTACTTCTCACAAATAGTAACTGCGTTAGTAACTGAGTTACATCATTATAAAAGTAACTAATTAAAAGGCAAAGCAAGTATTGCGTTACTGTAAAAAAAATATCAAATTTAAAATAAATGATAAAGATTATAAAAATTATATTTAAATATTTGGCTGTTTAGAGCAGGAGGTGCATAAGGGAGCCTGTCCCCGTGTAGAACCACCTACTCCGCCTGATTGGCAAACCATGGAAATTTACTAAATCTAAGCCAATCATCGCATTCTCAGTTACACCACGTGTACAGATACACCAATCATCATTACTGGTTATGTGTCCCGCCCGGCCCCGAACACACACACACACACACACACACACATACACACACACACACACACACACACACACACTACAGAGAAAGAGAGGTCTTATGGCTGAGAGAAGCTGCTCGCCTGAAAACAGCTTCAGTGTTCTTAGTTGTAGTAATGCACATTTTATTGTCAGTAACGGTTACAGCGTTGTAACGGGGGAAACACTAATTGGTTTGATTACTCGTTATTGAAAAAAGTATCGCCGTTTGTAACGCCGTTTATTTATAGCGCCGTTATTCCCATCCCTGGTGTTAGGGCATTAACACAACCATCTACTAGTCGACTACAGAGTCTATGGCACCTGAGAGAATTCGGCTAGTCATGTGTTTTTTTCTCGCCCTACCCTCGCTTGTGCATGTAATGCAGTCTCTGCCTCTGATTGACTGACGATGACATGCTAACATGCTAACACTAGCACTGCAGGGAGTCATCCAGTCCAAAGGATGCTGAGTGGCGCAGCGGCTTCAACTGTCCCCAACTTAGGTTTACACTTAAATTTAACAGAACAGTCAAGGTATCAACCTCTGTTTAGTTTAGTTTAATTGTCATGTTGACAGTGAATGTTTCATACATTTCCGTGCAGCACAGGGCATTAAACCTCCTGAAGCCCAGCTTCACTTGTAAGCTTGCAGAGGGGCGTGTCTCACTTCAGAAAAGCTGGACAGTGATTGGATAAATGCACCAAAATCATCACTTCCAGGGAAGCTTATCTTCTCAGGGAGTGAATGGAGCAGTGGGCCGGCCAGGACGCTGGGCTGCTGCATCATGATTGGAGGAGCTGTCTAAGGGTGGAAACCCCTTTTGATTGACAGCATATTTTAATTTGGAGATTCACGCTCGGTCCCAACAGATCTGCGAGAGAAGTTGTGAGGCAACCTGCTGAACGTAGTGTGCTTTTTACTGGTGATACAAACCATTTACATTCCTACATATAAATGGTGATATAATTATTTAAATAAAAATGTAATTACAGTATTCTTGAGTTTGCTCCTTGTTTAGCCGTGGTCTGGTAGTCATTTAATGGAAGTGGATGGTAGCCAAACCTTTCAAAGTAAAAAAAAAAATCCACAGACAAATCCAAATTACACCCTGTGGCTCGTGATGACACATTGATGTCTTAAGACATGAAACGATCATTTTTTGTGAGAAACTGAACAGTATTATTGCATTTTTTACCTCTGTTAGACGACCGTGTCCAAACGTCTCGAGCCCTCTTTGGCGTAGTATACGCAAAAATGAAATGTTTGGCACCCATCCACTTCCATTAAATGACAACCAGACTGCCACGGCTAAAGCTAAAAATCTTCGTTTGTGTTCTGCTGAGGAA
>JBBMFX010023207.1:0-12337 GCA_037832545.1 Rhabdalestes septentrionalis | reverse complement strand
TGGCAGGAGTAATGAGGAGGAAACTGACCAAATAAGGAAAATAAGCTAAACACAAAGACGGGGGTGCCCTCTAGCGGGCACCGCCCGTCACATAAGCAAATTGTAGAACATCTGGGGGTCCCTGTGAGTCACTGCCTTCAATTTAAAAGTGTTCTTCGCACTCAGACATCTCATGTACAAAAATGATTTTTCTGAGAATCATCCACTGAAAGATTCTTTTAGAGACTAAATAGGATGTATCAATGGCAGTACACAAATAACCCTTTCTGGCACAGGTATTTTAAGAGTGTATGTTTGTAGTTTTTATTTTAAAATCTCACATTTCCGTGTTTCCCTGGCATACCCGATAGAAGGGGCATAGTTGAACAAACATGCTACCGCTCCATTTTCTTCAGAAAGACAGGACACAATGAGATAAGTCAAAAGTCTGGCCTGTCCAATAGAGATTATGTATCTGTTGAATAGGGCTTTGGCATGGTATCTGAAACTAATTTCAGCTGTATTTGGTTCACATGCTTCAATTGACTCAAACTTGTTAATACGTCAGTCAAATTCAAATATAATCAATTATGTAACTGCAGTTAAATATGTAATTACACAAATACATTTGGACCGTATTGCCAAATTAACATTATAACGAAATTATCTTGTTATTCTTATCATTAATATAGACATTTTCTATCATGCAATTAGTTTTTACAGCTCTATATTCAAACAACATTCAGTGATATTCAAAGCCAGTTTATCTGATTTTGAAAAAATCATTTAAACAAATAGCAAAACAAAATAATAGATATTAATTTTATTTATTTCATAGAAAAAATATGTAAACATAATCACTTTATAAACACATGAACATAACACCACTGGCACACTACCCCACAGTACTGGCAATGCCACCACTACATTAGACTAAATGACAAAAATCTGAACTTATATATAATTCACTGGTACTTTAATTTTAAAGCTGTATTGTTTGTAGAACACTATGTGTTTCACATGCAAGTTGTTATTTTATTTCAGTTTTGAAACAAAACATTTTATAACCATTGACATTGATGAGACAGAACTTGACTGGCCTACACACCACATCTTTTGGGTTCAACTGGAACAAAGATTGTGAGCCAGGCCTGCTTGTTCAACATCAGTGCCTGACCTCATAAATGATCTACAGATTGAATGGGCAAAAATCCCCACAGAAACTCGACTCCCCCTACATAGACAAATAAACGTATTAAAGTCTATGTATTTTGATACAATGTCCCTGTTGGTGTAATTGCCAGGTGTCTTAACACTGTTGTCCATATGGTGTAGGCTGATGTTGGATTTCATACCATGAACAAATCTTGTTTTGTACATTTTCTTTCCAAGTCGAACAACTCAGTTCAGTCCCCACTGTTGTCACGTGTGATTGGAAGTCAAACAGAACCTAACTGTCTCATTAGGCTGTCAGTAGCTGGTGCATTGCTCAGGTGTCTGTTACATGTATCATAGTATACATTTGTGTGAGCAGCAGTGCTAAAAGACATCGCTTCACATGACTCAGAGGAAGTGTACTAGCCTGCACCCAGCCAGATTGGTGGTAAGAATGATAAGAGTGTCCTAGCTTGTGAATGAAACTTGAAATTTAGGAGGAAATTGGGAAACATCTACAAAATAAGAAAAATAAACCTCTCTATTTTTTCTGTTTTATGCAATTCAGATTTCTCCAGTTCTGCAGAAAGATAGTTCATAAATCATTCTTGCCTTGAGTGTACCAATGCAAGTTCATCGTATAGACCAAAAGTGTGTGGGCGTGTGTGTGTGTGTGCGTATGTATGTTTTGACATGTTATTTGAGCAGCAGGGAAGTGAATGTGAGGAGCGTCCCCTCAGGACGGTTCTCTGATCACTTGGCCCAGAGGAACTAAGGGGGAGAAAGTAGTAATTTAGCTGTCTGAGACAGACCGAAGATGACTGCATTGTCTAACTGCAGTGAGGATTAAGAAATGTGTCTCAGAGAAGAAACATAATTAGGATGAATTGTGTTTAAATTAAGTAAAATCTTCCTAAACGTCACTTGTTTTCTGAACTTCATGATCTCTAATGCTGCCTGTAGATGTGTTGAGGGTAGATGAACAATGGTGAACTGATTGTTCCATTGTTTTCAATGAAGCAGAGCTGGAAAACTCTGCCACTGCCAGCTACAACAGAACTCTTGACAGTATGTTGTGCTGTGGTCCACGGAACTTTCAGATAAGTTTTTAGTGTGCCAAAATGTTGCTATTGGCTGTAGCAGTGGAATGAAACCCTACCAGGTGCTGCATGCTTGTAGCTGAAGTCTTTGCATATCTATTTGTGTATAATAAACCCCGAATGAAAAGTCACTATTAGTAATGTTAGGATACATTTTATTCTCAGATAGTACAGTGACTAACACGATCACCCAAACACAACCAGTAAAGCAATCACCCTGACTGAGGCCAAAAACCAGGTCTGTTTTGAGTCTGAAGAGAGATAGATAGATAAAAGCTACATTTTATGAGAACTGTTCAATTACATTTCTTTGAACAACCACTTGTGTAAAAGTGAGATACACATAATGTAAAGGTTCTGTAATAATAATTATTACTATTCACATGCTAACTAGATCAATATAATGTAAAAACAAATGTGGCACACACACTAGCGTTAATACTTACAGCAAAAGTCTTCAGCATTTACATTTACAGTTTGCATTTACAACATTAAGCAACATATTATAGTGGTTTCAGTGTTTTCCTTTACATTAGAGAAATTTATGGTCAAACCATTCTACAGTTTTAGCCATGCCAGTAAACCTCTATCCACTTTCATATATCCTAGTGTGTCATTCAGAGTTAGGAACCACATTAGCAAGCAAAAATAAGATTATTCACTATATCCATGCTGGTGAGTATAATATAATTTAAACATTCAGTTTTACTAATGCTAATTAGCTAATTAGCTTGCTACTTGTTAGCTACATTAGCTGTGTGTCTACCAAAAGGAAGACACATAGGACAGGAGAGATATCTTGACTGACTGGCTACATTAGGGGGAAAAGGGCAGTTGTGCAAGTTGGAATTTTGGCTGCGCTTTAAAGGTTTTATTTTTTTAATGAATCAATTGGCCATCTTTGGTCGTCCCTTAAACTGTCTTCCTCTCCCCCGTGGACCACAATTAGTCTACATGATTTGGAGGCCCGACAGCCTTTTGTGGTGTATGCTTTCTTGGCTTGATTTGGGCTGTGTGATTGCTGAGTTGGTTTTGGCAGCAGTGGCGACATCTTCATTTCAGCCAAAGTGCTTCAGGAGGACTCCTTCGTCTATGAGGAATGAGGATGATACACAACTACGATAATTTTATAATAACATGTTTGTAGTGGAAAGAAAACAGTGTCATACAAACAAGCACACATTTATTCTAGAAGCTGAATTGTGCTGTATAACATTGAATTTCCAGGACAAATTATTCCCATTAATATAACATTGTCAACTGACCATTCAAAGTTTTGATCAATGGTATTTTCAAACCACTGTATAAAGTAACATGTTCCAGCAAAGTTATTACCTTTTCCTGTAATAAAATAGTCCGCTCAATTCAGTTACCGACTCACTTAGGATTATGAAAAAAACCATAAACTTCCTAAGTATAGATTATCCGTATCATTTGTGCCTGTCTGTGCTATGAGCCACCACAGACTGTGTGATTGTGGAAATGAGTAACAGAGTGCGAGCTCAGGAAGCGCTGTACACTAGACAAGTAAGTTGCCAATGCATCTAGTTTTGCAAATGCGGTGGATAAAACCGGAGGATAGGATACCTCGCCTAAAGACATCGGACTTAATTTTCATTCAGAATCATCTCTGTAAGCTTGGCATGTCCTTCAGAAAGAGTTTGTTTTGAGGCAGCTTCTTCTACTGGCTAGGCTTTAAATGACATAAATTATCCATCATTTTAATCAACATAACTGGCTGTGAGTTTAGAGTGACATGGCATTGAAATGCTTGGCTATCTAAATAACTGAGTATTTTACTTTATATCTTCCACGGCTAACACAGAGTAATCCAGAAGTGATGGTTCCATTCCAGTTTAAGATAATGGGAAATTTGTAAAGGATTACTGTTTTACTGTTAATGATTATAGATATAAAGAGAGGTTTAATTATTCAACAACACTTTTTTTCATTATTTCTACAAAAGAGTTCACATGAACTTGCATGTGATTTCCACAAAGTGAGCACAGTTTCCAATTTTCACCACACTGGCTTCCAATGAAAGCAACAGTGGTGGCATGTTCCACCAAGTCAGTGGTTCCAAGCCCTTTGCGATTGTTGCCTCCCGCTCTGGTTTTGGTTCATATAGCTCATGGGTGTTTGTTACAGAGGAGATTCTTGAGAGTATCTTTTTACTTTGCTATTGTTTTTAATAAGCTGGTGCTCCTTGGATGAATCATGCAAGCACTGTTAAACCTAGTCAACTGTTAGATGCTGAAAGCATTGCTTTAAAGACATTCAACAGCTGTTTGTGAACAAGAGACTAAAATCACAGATTATATCAAAGCAACCTACAGTGTGTAAACAGATGGGAATCAGCTTGGACAGCAATGAATGGTATTAAATGCATAATAGCGAAATGCCTCAGTAGCTTGACATTTGCTGTTTACCAGCTCACTTGTTATTGTGATGACAACAAAGATTTCATTGATAATTTGGAGCATATTTGTTTCTCTGTGTGATGGTTTAGATAGAAAATTATATAATTGCTTGAAAGACCGCCCTGGGGAATAATAAAGCTGGTGAGAGCTTAGGTGAGAACCACAAGACCTTATACAGTATTTTCATTTCTTTATTTAAAACAGTTTTGAAGTATCTAAATATAACAAGCCAAAAGTCCAATCCTGAACCTAACTTTTATTTTAAGCTCAAGAACCTATACGCTTTAGGTTTATGCTCAAACATTAAACTTTCACAGAAAGCTCTATAAAGTCAGGTTCAAAGCCCGGACATGTGACCACATCAAGTCGAACATCCAGACTTTTTAATCTCTCTTTAATATCCTGCAGAGATTTGCGCAGGTAATCAGTGTCAACTCAGTTCAATTTCCGTGAGCAAACGACCATGAAACATTGAAATAGTGATGTTGCATAACCTGTTGATTGAGGTGTGTAAAGGCAGTGGCCCAAGGCATGTTCTGTCCACAGTGTATACATGTATGTGCGTGTGTGTGTGTGTGTGTGTCTGTGAAAGAAAGTTTGTGTAGGGGCCTGCTAGAGTATTGTTGAATGTTATAGAAGTTTTCTCTGTTGATCTTTTTTATCACCTGTTCCTTATACAACTGCTTTGCTAATACTGCACAGAATTTACACAAATTTCAGGCTGCAAGTTCTTATATGATTCTTTTTGCTCTAATAGCATACACCCAGCTCCCATTTTTCAGTGGGATAAGAAATTAAACCTTCAAGATTTGATTTTAGAGGAGTGCTTTCTCCAAAATGTAGCTCATGTTGAAGGAAAGCCAGTGGGGACTAGTTAGCATCTTGTATCTAACATCTGTCTCTGGTAGCTTTCATTTATTATTAACCAAGTTAGCGCTTCATGCTAAGTATTCTCTTAAGGCAATTGTGCAATGTGCTTTAAATGTCAATTTTTCTTAGTAAAATTCAGTGTTAGAAAACTAAAAATGTTAGTGGACTAACAACCTAATTTTATAAATCATCCCATATCGGTCCAAATTCAGTAATTCCTCATTCTTAAAACAAGCACATGTCATCAGTAAATGTTAATCAGTATGTTAGATGACTCATAATGTTGCATCACCTCTAATAAAGATGGTGTAAAGAGTCAATTATTAGTGATATCGGATCCACAGCTCATTCCTATTCACAACAAATCATTATGTAACCCCCTTATGTGCTTTGCTTCCAGGAAGATAAATGATTACATCCACTAAATCTGTGGTTTACACTGAAAAGATTAGTTTGCTTGACCACACACTTTCCAAAAAATATTAACTCATACTTAAAGCCATGCCACTTTTTCCAATTACGTTTTGTGTTCAAAACCCAAAAGTATTTCATAAATTGTCAGAAATAAATCCAAATCCAATTATTCCTTCGAATAAAGGAGTAAATAGTTGCATGTACACCAACCTACCATTCACCACAAACACTATCATTCTGCAACAAAGATTCTCTTAAAAACAAAATACACCTTCACCAAACACCATAATCTTCAAAGAACACCATCATTTGTGTTTGTTGATGGTTGCTGGTTTAGCGCTCATAGTTTCTGAGCTTTCAGTTCTAGAACAGTTTGGTGTGGAAAACAGCACTGGTGAGAAACTCCTGTTGTTTTAAAAGTTGCAGCATTTCAGTTGTTTTCTTTCCTAATCCCCAAGTCTCAGCCTTCTAAAAAGGCTGTAAGATCTTAAATATACCACAGAGGAAGTGTGTGAATGCCAGAGGGGCTAACTACTCAGTGTAATGAGATGGTAGGCTGGGACAGGCTGTTTGTGTAGCCGCACAATCACTGAAATGACCCTGAGGAGTCAGCGTTGTGTACGAGGGCCAAGCCGGACATCTCCGTTCTGGATGGGAAAGCGATCAGACTTTATGCTTTCTATACACAAGAGCAAAAAACTGAACCAGTCATTTCTTTGAACATTTAAAAACATACACCACCTAGCAAAGATTTGGAAAAACATGTATTTTCCACTTTTTAAACTGAATATGTTTATACAGAAAGCAGTTTGTATCTTGTTTTTTTGATGGAACTGAAGAAACCACCTGGAGTCACAAAAGTGTCTGCAAACATTCTAGAGTGGTTTGTTAAATCCTCATTAGCACAAAACCTACTCATACCAGGGAAGACCCATTGGTGAACAAGAAGGTGAATATCAAAGCTACAAATGATCAAAGCTTTAGCATATAGCTGCTTGATGCTAGCTAAAACTGTGCAGCTTTTTTTTTTTACTGAAAAGTTACAGTAAGAAAATGAATCTGTGTCTTGTTAGAAGGCATGGCGTTCACAAACTTTTGACAAGCAGTGTACAGACAGAGTGCCAAAAAAAAAATTCTATGGTACCTCCTACTGTCTTGTTTTTGAAATGCCGGTGTGTTCATTAGAGCTTCCTGTGACACATGCCCGTTCACAGCTGTGTGTTTATTGTATAGTACTCAGTTCACATGCAAAACAACAAAAACAGCCCATAAGCACGCAGAGCTTGTGGCTCCGGGCCTCGCTGGCAGAGGAGGAAGTTGGATCTGGGTTAGATAAATTACTCAGAAGGCAACTTTTCCACAGTTGGGCTCCTGCCTGTTACTCCAGGTGTACATGCATGGACCCAAGCTGCAAAAAATATGTTTTTTTTAAGTGGAAACATCTTCAGTGTAATATTTCCCATTTTTCAATAATATGAGTTCCAATATCTGATTATCAGATTTTTCTGATAATCACTTTATGTGAGGACAAGTTTGCAAACAACTCCCACAGACTTGCAGCCATGATCATTTTTTATCTTTCTCCAGTGCCTCTGGACTCAGAGCATAAAATAGAAGTCCCGTTTGAAGATGTTTTTAGAAGTACCGCCTGTGCTGAAGCACTACTGCTGCCTATTAGTATTAAACAGTGCAGTAAAAACACAGCTGCGGCACAGGTTTACTTGTACTGAGCCTGAACTAAGAGAGAGAGAGCAGAACTAAGAGAGAGAGAGAGAAAGAGAAAAGGAGGTAGACAGAGAGAGAGAGAATGTTGGGAAAGAAAGAAGGAAAAAGAGAGAGGGCACGAGGAGAGAAAGAGAGGAGAGAGGCAGAAATAAAGGGAGAGAAAGAAAGAGAACCTGCTGTCTGTTACACAAGTGCTGGGCATTCTTGTGGTCGGGAAGAGGAAATGTCACCCACATTGGACTGATCTGGTGGTCCGGACCATTAAAACGCACTCATACACTCGCACAGGAGGTGCTCTCTCTTCAGTATAGGTGGTCTGTTAATAATTGATTGGGGATTTGTACTGACGTACTGCTGCTTCCTTTCCAATTACCACTCACTAGCACTAACATTTACTCAGTGCCTCACTCGCTGAATTATTCATAGTAGGTTGTTCCTCACCCATGAGCTGTTATTTGTACATCTCTTTGGGATTTGCAGTAAATCAGAGCATATGTTTCTTGCTTTCAAGATGTTAGACACAGAGCACACTGACCCAACATTGTCCATCATACACCAACAGAACATGATGCTGAGATGGAGTTTGTTGAAAGTCTCTAAAATGCTTTCCATTTGTCACACTGGGTTATTTAGCTTGTCAAATCGTTTTATATTCTGGTGCTTATTGGTGAATGCGTTAAATGCAGTGAAGAATTTTGTACTGTTCACACAATACTGTGTGCTGTGGAGTGTTCTCATTTGAATATAAATGGTAACTTTACATTTTGCACTTTACTTTATTGGACCATGTTAATTTTCAGTTACAAAGGATAGTGTTTATTGGAGAATGGTGATGTCTGAAGGATAATATTGCTGGTGTCACTGGAGAATGTTTGTGTTTGTTTGAGAACCAGGTGGTTGTTGGAAGATAATGATGTTGGATATATTATAAAGGTGTTTGGTAATGGATGTTTTGTGTGATGTGTTTATTGTTTAAAGAAGAATTCAAGTGTCTTGACCATTCTGTCATACGTGAACACACCACAGCACAGTGTGAACAGCACAAGATTATTCCTGTGATTGTGGAGAATCTCGTTGCTTAGCAGTCGTGGAAATCAAACCCATGACTTCTTGATTGGTATGAAAAGATGCTGCTTGGAGGAAAGGTTGGAAAAGGTGTTTGACTGTCTCTTTTTCTCTGTGATGTTATTTATTTTTGTCGATCCTGAATGTTTCCTTGTGAATGTAATGAGACATACATCTTCATCCACATTTAGTCATTCTCATACAAAACTGTCTAAAACCTGGTTTAACTATACCACCAAACATGCCTGAGCTGCTTGTTTTGGCTGAGGGAAACGCTTACAGCGGTGTGAGCATCATCTCAGTGTTATCCCCTTATAGCAGAACAAACAGAGAAAGTGGACAGAGGGAGAGGGAGAGGGAGAGCGAGAGAGATGGAGAGAGAGAGCGAGATAGAGGGAGAGAGAGAGATGATAAATGTGAAGGGCGTAGTATGTGTGATGGATTTAGTGTAACATTCCCCTTGGAGTAAAGCAGCTGAGAGTGTGTAACCCAGGCAGTAAGTAGGCAGCTGTGGCCATTAATAATGGATCATGCAGCGCGATGATACAGGATGGTGTAATGTACAGCGTTAGCTATTAGCCGGAATGACCCTGGGGTCAAAGCGTACGGAGCCGAGATTTTGTTCCTGTCATCGGCCCTGAACGAATCACTACGTGTGACTCACTAAACGAATCACTTTATAAGAATCACAGCAGCCAGACTACAGTCATGTTCAGCAGCTGAGTCACTTCCATCTGTAAGAGGAAATCTCCACGTCTGTGGGCCAGCTTCATTAAAGTGTCTTTGGAAATAACATTTTTAACCAAAACCCTTTGTCCACGTGGCAGATATCCTGGCTACATCCCAGTCAGTTATTGAAAGTCATGCTGACCATTTGGCAATTGCTTGAAACATCGTTATATATCTTTGGTCAAATGCTTAAGGGAACAATTTAAATAAAACCTCATCTGATAAAAACCATGCCAAATTACAATGTTTGGTTCAAAAATAGGTTTTCAATCTTTACAATTGCATATACAGGACTGTACAATAGTCTGAGACATCTGGTAAAATTAATCTTAAAACCTGTTTACTACTGGACAATAGTGCTAAGTAGTGTTAAAACATTAACATTATAATAAATACAATTGACATTATTACAGTAAAAATTTGTTTTAATGTGTGGCAGAATGTTATCCTAACTATTTCCAGACCTCTTTCCTCATGGAAGTCCAATATTCATTTTAGGTACAGTCAAATACCTGATTTGGCCGTTTTTACTTCATTAGATTAGTTAGGTGGTGCTGATTATAGAATGCCTGACGGAAATGAGCAGAAATCTGAAACCAAACCCGTGTTCTTCTAACCAGCTCACAAAATATCAACTCCTTTTTGGAAAAAAAGGAAATCTTTTACTGCTTTCTCTCTACTGCTTTCCTCTTTCATTTCCTTTCACATTGTTATCTGTGATTAAACTTATCCAGACTCAAACTCCAATATTCCTGCTACTACTTTTGCTACTACACAACATACATGTTTCATGTTTATAACAGCATATCATATATTGTCCAAAACTACATTAACAGGACTATAAACAACTCAGCTATGTCATGATTTAGGTGGTTTGATCTATGATTACTAGTTTTGCAAATACGTGTACATTACTTGTAATTTAATTTGGACTTGTAGCTGCATAAATGGCATGTTTGTTAAAACAATTGCTTAAAATCTACAGTGTTGTTTTTTTTTTCTTTGGAAAACATCTATGAGCCCTTGTCCTAATAACAGGATTGATTTTTCTTTGCTGGAGGCACGAGAGAACATTGCAGTTTTTATGCGCCAGCAATGTGCTTACCCAGCACTCTGTTTTCTTTCATATTTCTTGCTTTCTTTCCCCCCTCCTCTCTCTCCAGCACAGAATGAGGTTCTTTTTATATGGTTTCTATAAAGGCTGGGAGTTTTCTTTGAGATTGACTCGGCTGTTCTTGCCAAAGCCACAGCAGATGCAGAACATGGAACGCTTTTGTTGCCTATTAGAGACGGCAACTGACCGTTGGCCAGGAACATACATTAGCATTAGCATTAGCAGCCTCTTTATCTGATGAAGCAACTGGGGCTTGCATTAGCTGTAAGAAACTTTGTGTCTGGAGTTTTGTTTCTACAGATTGAAGGCACAGATAAAGAACAGTTTTCCCAGTTTTTCTCTTATTATCACTAATGTGGTCAACCAAGACATGTTTAGACCTTTAGCTTTGCTCCAGAGCCATGAGGCCAATGTGGCAAAGTAGTAATGCAAGCTTATTAGCTTTCATGGTATAAACTGCATGCCTAAACCATCACAAACTCAACACACATTTTCTAACAATCTCCGGTTGATTTGTGTATCCTGACACTGTATGACATACTGTTGTCTATAAATGAACAAAAGTTACATGACAGTTAAAAAGCAATAACAACAAACTAAACCATTTTTCATGGAGCCTGAATTTTGTTTGTGTTTTTATTATGTTATTTCATTGTTTTACTCTCTTCATTGTTATACAAATGAAAAAATATATATTATACTAAAACATTATTAAATGTAAATACAATGGAAAGAAACCCTTTTATGGGTCATTATCTTCCAGCATTTGTCTGTATTCTAAGCTGAACTTGTCCTACATAAGCAGACTGTGCTTGAATCACTTTATTCCACCTGCAGACTGACTTCCCAGTAGCAGAGAAAGTCTGTGCTTGGCTGGGCTAATTACAATGTCAGTAAAAGCTGTGAGTAATGAGACTGTAATGTTTGTAGGGCTTTGTTTTACTGGGTGGTCAAATCCTGGTCATGAAGAACAGAGAGACACACAAAATACTCATCATTATGAACCCAACAGCCTATCTGGAGAGGATTAGTTGATTAAAATGTCGAAATGTTCTCTCAATATTTATTGGCACAGCTTAAGTAATTTAATTCAGTGCAATACAAAGTGAATTGAGTGAACAAGTTAGCATTACAATATTGGTAAATAAGTGTTATTTTACTCACTAGAGAGTTCAATGGTTTAAAAGCACAATATTTGTGAATATTTGAGCCTGTGTACTGTGGAGTTTAATCTATGGCAGGCAGTCTAAATCTGAGCCCAAGATAGAGCAGCAGCCATGAGCTTATGAGTTTAGCCTCACATACTAACTAACTTGCTTGTCCTGATCTAACGCATCCCTCAGATCAGGACAAGTAAGTTTGTTATTGAAAAGTGTATCACTTATCAGTAACTATTGAAGAGTAGTTGTCCAGTATTGCTATCAGTTCCAAAGTATGTTTTAACTTGGAGGTGGGAGTGTTAAGGAAGTGAAGGTCACTCTGGGGAAAGCCCAGCGAGTGTGTATGTGTTTGTATGATTGTGTATGAATGTGTATGTGCTCACTCTTTGAGGACGATGTGACTTTGGTGCAGTCTGTTTTGGTACAGCATGGTTTCCATGGCTGCAGTGCAGGAGGTCTAAATCCAGTTCTTTGTGTGTGTATGTGTGTATGTGTGTGGAAACTGGGTGAACAAAAACAGAAACACTCACTCACCTACACACACACACACACACACACACACACACACACACACACACACACACACACACACACACACACACACAC
>JBBMFX010023198.1:0-12337 GCA_037832545.1 Rhabdalestes septentrionalis | reverse complement strand
GACTGTCTTACAATGTCTTCCACTCCCAGGGTTATGTGATCTTTAGAAGTCAAGGTTTATGGATCTTTTGAATGGGTGCATTTGCATTATTTTGTCATTATCATTACATCAGTAGAAATGGACACAAGGACAATATCGTTTATCGCAATAATTTCTGGGACAATTTATCGTCCAGCAAATTTGTTATCGCTACAGGCCTAACTGCATTATCATTGTAAGTAGTAACTTGATTCTTGATCAAAATTTGAGGCACATTGTCTCCCCTTGTGACACTAGGAAGCAGGTTTTCCTGTTCTGTCTTCACTCTCTCCCCTTCTGAATGTAATATCTATTGTTTATTCAGGTGTGCCAGTATTTTCCTTTGCTGCTCTCTTCTTCTTTTGTAATCTTTTCAAGTCTTATCCTGATCCTGTAGTCATAGCACAGTGCTTCTCTCAGAATTTATGTATTTCACAAAATGTTATAGATGTGAGGAGTTTTGAACTGCATGAGTATTTTATTCATATCTTGTTCCTTGAAACAACTGTGCAATATCTGTATTAGAGGCAGAGACAAATACAAATACGGTATTCGGAAAGGCACAAATAACGTTATTTTTTTTGTTATTTTTTATACAGACATGTCTGCACTGACGGAGTTGCATTTCGTCTCATTGTACATGTGTAGAGTGACAATAAATGCATTCTATTCTATTCCAAGTAGATTGTCGACTTCTCTCAAACCATTTTGTGCCCTATTGCTTCGTTTTATCAGTAATTCAGCAGTGGTAATGCACTTTTACAGACTACAGGCTTGCAAATTTCTACTCCCTGATCATAACATCTAACTGTTGTTTTCTTACCTTAAAAATCTCATTGTCTCTCACATGGTGCTACTCTTGTTTATGCAAATTAATTTAAACACAGTTGTTCTCTCTGTCTCTCCATCTCAATTCTGTTTCTCTCACTTTCCTCTGTCTCTCTCTCTGTCTCTCTCTTACTCTCTCTAGATGCTGCTAAAGTTAGGAAGGATACGTGCTGCTCTGGATGTGTTGGCAGTCCGGAGGGCATGCTGTCAGATGCGCTTCACTCACACTTCTCCAAAGGCACATGAGTACAAGCCTATTAAAAAGGTCATGGTGGCAAACAGAGGTAGGTAAAACAATCGAATAACAATCCTGAAACAATTCTCCACAAAGTTGAAAAAACAGCACACATCTGTTTTTGAATAAGGATAGCTGAATACGTTTTTCTCTAACAATACCAAACAATCAAATATATGTGATTTTCCACTAACCCTGCTCTTGCCAGGGAATGTTTGAACAGCCAGGAAATGTTTGAACAAAACTTCACTTCTTCAGGCAACCATTTTAGATAACACCGGGACAGGTATTCATGAAGCAGTCATCAGGAGGACTGACAGATTTCTTTGTATTTGTGCCGGTCATTTTCACACAAACACAAAATTAACAATTCTAGATCATCATTCCTACTACTGAGGCTGTTTGTGAAAATGTTAATGAAAAGCTGAGGACATATTTACAGGAAATACCTGAATGATCGTTGACTTCTAGATTAAGTATTACCAGGGCTAATTAGTAGTGTGAACTTTTTCAATCTGGTATCAGTCCGCTGTTGCTCCCACACCTCTCAAAGGAGGACTGCCCTGTTTCATTAACTGTGCAAGTGGCTTTTGTAAAAATAGTAAAAAACATTTTAAAATAGTTTCTATTAAATATTAGGGGTGTACCAAAATGTATTTGGATTTGAATTTGTTTTTGTACCCGAAGTAAAATTAAAAATAGATGTAAAAATCCAGGCGTAAAAATCCCGCTGTCTAATGGGACATTTCCACTGATTGGTACCGGCTCGGTTCGGTTCAGCTTTACTTTTTTTACCGGTAGAGGTTCCAAGCCTGCTCAACCGATATTAATTGATGTGTGCATATTGGAGGTTACTGCTTTGTGATCGAAATAGCAACCAGTTACATGAAGGCAATCCTTAAATTGTAGTGGAAAACTGTAGCTCCGAAACCAAACTGCACTGAGTAGAACTGAACTGAACATAACCGAGCTGGTACCAGTCAGTGGAAACTCCCACAAGAATGGCACCGGGTACCAGGTACCAAATTTTAGTAATGGAAAAGCAAAAAAAGCCAGCAGAGCTGAACGGAACCGAGCTGATACCAGTCAGTGTAGAAACTACATAAATTACCGAGCTAACAGAGCTACGTAAACAGAGCGAACATTAGAGCACCCGACTGCAGACATCAATAATGCAGCGTAATGGAATAATCCCCCGTAACAAACTGCTTTCGGAACCCAGTTAAGGTACAAAAATGTATTCAGCAAAAAAAGTGATTCAGCCGGTTCTTTTTTGCTGTGATCAGCAGCCCCCAACGCCTCCCCCCCCCATTAAATATGTATCTTGTCTTAAAATTTTTGGCCTCATTAAGTTTTACTATTAATTTATTTAATTGAACAGCATTTATCTGTAAACTTGCAGTCAGAGACATTCATTTTCTCCAAAGAACAAACAAACAAACTCTTTTTCCGCAGGAGAGATCGCTATTCGTGTGTTCCGGGCATGTACAGAGCTGGGGATCCGGACGGTGGCTGTATACTCGGAGCAGGACACAGGACAGATGCACAGGCAGAAGGCAGATGAGGCCTACCTTATAGGCCGGGGCCTCCCCCCTGTTGCTGCCTACCTTCACATACCTGACATCATCAAAGTGGCCAAGGTCAGACTAGTTGAATATTTGGCTTGCTTTGTATCAGTCTCTAGGAGAATGGTTAAATGCAACAGCTCGGATGAAAAATCAATGTTTTGTCATATTCCCCCTAATTAAAGGATTTGAAGATTTCATCAACCATTTATTTTCACAGTGCAAGTATGTTGTAGCTATTATACCAAAATGTAATATGAAAATAAGTAATCTTTAACATACCTTTTTGTGTAATGTATAAATATGAACAGAAATATTACATTTTGTACTGAAAATTAACACTCTAAATGATGAATTTGACTGCAGTTGTATCAACCCTAATATATACAGAGTGACACTTGCTAATTATTTAGATATAAACTTTAATGACTTTTTGTTTTGAAGTCTTGGCATATTCATTTTTCATTTTTATTGTGTGAGTGATTGCTACATTAAGGAAAACTGTGTTATGTACTACATTCCATTCCAATTCATTTATAAAGCACATTTAAAACAACAGAGTTGACCCAAAGTGCTGTACAGTCACCTAGACAAAACATAATTATATACCAGTATAATTATATACATAGACCTATATGCATATAAATATACATCCATAACATACAAACATAGACACTTCAGCAACTCACGTTGAGGTAAAAGCTAGAGAAAACAGAAGTATTTTCAAACTAGATTTAAAAATGGGAAGAGAAGGAACCTGCCTGATCTCTAAAGGTAACTTGTTCCAGAGTTTGGGAGCTGTGGTTGCAAATGCCTGATCCCCTCTGAGCCGCAACCTAGTTTTTGGGACAATCGAGGTCAGGAGGTCAGCAGATCTTAGGGACCGAGAGGGAACATAAGGCTGAATCAGATCAGAAAGATAGGATGGGGCGAGTCCATTAAAACATTTAAAACCAGGAGAAGAATTTTTAAATCGATTCTATAGTGCACAGGGAGCCAATGCAGAGCAGACAAAATTGGTGAGATATGTTCTTGTCTACATGCTCCTGTTAAAAGGCGAGCCGCAGCAGCTGAAGATGTGAAAGTAGAGTCTTGCTAATCCCAACATAAAGGGGATTGCAATAGTCCAGACGAGTTGTAATAAAAGCATGGATCACCGTCTCAAAATCTTGCCGTGTCAAGACAGGTTTCAGCTTGGCAATCTGCCTTAACTGAAAAAAGCTATTCTGTACAACAGCGCTAATCTGCCTGTCCAATGTATCACTCCCAGGTTAGTAACAGAGCTCTTCAAATGGGGCTCCAGATATCCAAGGTTAAAAGAGGGGGCCACTGATGTAACACTTGGACCAAACAAAATAACTTCCGTTTTTTCTTCGTTAAAACTGAGGAAGTTAAAAGACATCCATGCCTTGATATCATCATGGCATTCCAGTAGAGGCTGGATGAAATATGGGCTATTTTGTTTTAAGGGGATATAAATTTGACAATCATCTTCATAGCAGTGAAAAGAAATCCCAAGTTTTCTCAAAGTAGAGCCCAAAGGAAGCACATAAAGAGAGAAAAGAAGGGGCCCAAGAACTGAACCTTGTGGCACTCCACATTCAAGAGGCATGAAAGAGGACTTAATCACCCATACCAACACAGAAACACCTGTCTGCTAGGTACAAACGAACCAGTCCAACGCTGCACCTTTGATGCCCACCCAGTGCTCCGTCGTGAAACAAGGATACTATGCTCAACAGTATCGAATGCCGCAGACAAATCTAAAAGCACAAGAATAACAAAGTTGCCACTGTCATTAGCTAAAAAGAGGTCATTAAAAACTTTTAAGGGTTCCGTCTCAGTGCTGTGACTGGTTTTAAAGCCAGACTGGTATACTTCAAGAATCCCATTCTGATCTAAAAATGCATTAACTTGGATAAAAACAATTCTCTCAAATCTTTGAAATGAATGGAAGTCTAGAAATTGGCTTATAATTCGACATGATTGAGGGATTAAGGCTAGATTTTTTAATCAATAGCTGTACAACAGCATGTTTAAAAGATGAAGGAACAACACCAGGCGTAAGACTGCTATTAATAATATCCAGAATACAGGATCCTACACTAGGGAGAACCTCTTTAAGAAGATGTGGGGTTAAAGCATCAGTGGGAGAACCTGAAAGCTTCATATGACTAATAATGTCATTCAAAAATGAAAGAGACATTAACTCAAACTGATAAAAATAAACAGCAGAGCAACATGCATTGATGGATGGGTCATATGGAGAAGTTAAGATAAGCGCTCTTGTGTTACTGACTTTATCCACAAAAAAGTGGAGAAATTTCTCACAGGAAGCAGGAGAAGCTACTAAACTGGTAGTTTGGGAAACATTTAATATAGAGCTAATGGTCTTAAATAGCACACAGGGATTATGACTAGCCGTAGATATAATATCAGAGAAATATTTATTTTTCTCAGACTTTACAGTACTCTGGTAACACTTCCATAATTCCTTCATTCTGTCAAAAGACACTTTCAGTTTGTCCTCCCTCCACCTGCGCTCTGTTTTTCTGCACTCTTGTCTGACAGCCCGAGTGACATCATTTAACCAAGGCTGAAATACAGTTTTGGGCACCTGGTTTTTAGTGGGGCCACCACATCCAGAGTTTCCACACAGGAATCATAAAACTGCGATGTTAACTCCTTAGTGCTGAAACATGAAGAGGACCCCGAGTTAGCACTGACATTCTCCTCAAACACAGTGGAGAAGTGAGCAACAGAAGATGAGTTAAACATACGAGGTTTAAAAAGGCAAGGAAGAGAGATGTCAAATAAAACAAGCTTATGATCAGAGAACACAGCATCAGCTATTTCTAAATTAAAACGGACAGACCACAAGATAAAACCAAATCAAGTGTATGCCTGAGATGATGTGTAGGACCGCCAACACACTGTACAAAATTTAAAGAGTTGATAAGAGTTAAGAAATCTTTGACTAGCATCTTATCAGAGCAACAAACGTGGATATTAAAATCCCCAACAATTAAGAGACGATCATATTTTGGCACAACTCCTGCCAAGAAGCCAGAGAAGTCATTACTAAAATCTTTGTTATATTTAGGTGGTCGGTAGACCACTGCACACAGTACCGGGTGACAGCGTGACCCAGCTCATTGGCAGTATATGGTAATCGCCATGAAATGTATTTCTCGCTAAATTGTTTCTTAAATGTGTAAAGAGAGAGTATAATTTCTGTAGTCTTGAATCATGGATTTTTTAAAAACCTGTGATATCAAACTTGATGTGGCATGATGTGGTCTTTCATCACAGACTGTTATAAGTGCTTCTGACCATGTAAGTCACATGACTAAGGAGTAATTCAAGATTTAAAGCTTATACAACCAATATACAAATCCAAGATACACTTTATATTGCATTCTTTATCTCAAAATGAGTGTTTGTGTGTGTTGAGGGTGTGGAGGTGGACTCCTGTCATGGGTTGGTTTTCTTACAAAAATTAGGAACTCAAATATTAACTTGTCATTCATGTCTGGAGTAAGAAAAAAACCCTTGACTCTTTTAGCTTCAGGCATAGGTCAAAGTCTCACTCATGTAATGAAAGGTGTTGGGCATGTGGTGTCTGACCCACTGCTGGAATCTGAGCAAACTGCATTTCTAAAGTGCCTGCTATGATTCATTTGAAGGCAGTAGCCATGTATCAGGCTTGCTTTTTAGCCAAACCTGGGCTGAAATATAGCTGATCCAGTGGAGCGAGTATTTTTTTCTGACTATAGCAGAGGCTTTCTGCTTCCTTTGCTACTTGCTAACAAGACTGCATGAATTGTTTTGTAGTACATATACAACCACACTAATACAGAAGAAGCTTTAAGTATGCAAAAATGTTACTTAATTAACAATGTCCCAATCAAATTTTTTGCCTCTTGATTTAATTATGGTCACCAGCTGAGGTATCTGTGTTTTAATACAGTGTAATTAAGGAAAATGTTATTTTTACATTTGTGTTGAAGGTGACATGTGGATTGTTTTGTTTTGCATGAACAAGTTTTATTGTGTGCTTAATATTGGCTTTTGATCAAATAGAATAACTTCACATAACGTTTTGCTCGAAGAGTACATCAGTTTTCTGCAATGAAATTGCTTATTTTTTATATGTTGTAAATAAATATAATTGGTGTCATAACAAAAGGTTGCAGAATATATAGGGGAAAGGATCCATAATGTTATCTCTTCAAAA
Organism: Rhabdalestes septentrionalis; assembly: GCA_037832545.1. Lineage (NCBI taxonomy): Eukaryota > Metazoa > Chordata > Actinopteri > Characiformes > Alestidae > Rhabdalestes > Rhabdalestes septentrionalis. The sequence goes on along the minus strand of JBBMFX010023198.1, from coordinate 5,454 downwards.
GTTTACCAAGATACTGCATTGAAATACTGTGATACAGTCTCACTGTCAATTGTTTGTTTGAGTGCAACTGTGGTAGTTGGATGTATTTGTGATCATTAAATGGATGTATTTGTGTGTGTTTTTTTTCTAGGAGAATAATGTGGATGCTATACATCCTGGCTATGGCTTCCTGTCTGAGCGGCCTGATTTTGCCCAGGCCTGTGTTGATGCAGGTGTGCGCTTTATTGGCCCTGCCCCTGAAGTCGTTCGCAAGATGGGGGACAAAGTGGAGGCTCGTGCCATTGCTATCCGTGCCGGTAGGCAAAAACTTAGCTTCTACCTTGTTGCCATGTATGATACTAGGGGCTGAGGGGGCATCTTGGTCTGTTAGGATAAACTTGCCTTACTGCGTATATGTAAATTGTCTTGTTATGAATTTCACCGAATGAGCAATTTCAGTTCTGGTCCTGGAGGGAAGTTGTCCAGCATATTTTGGGATCATCTTTTATTGACCTTAGACGAACATCATTCCTTCTAGCAATTAGTTGTTTGTAATCACTTTGGCAGATAATGTAATCAGGAAATGTGTAGATACTTACACTACATTATATATATATATATCTATGATTAACCTTTTAATGTTTCCAAAAACATGTGTTATTTTATTTCACTATTTTGTTGGGATGGACATCATGGCAACATAATTAATGATAACATTTTAATAATACAACAAACATATTGTGGAATATGTGTTTCACACAGCTGAGAGCAACACCCAGTAAAGACATCATAGGGTTTAAACTACTAACATCAGGATTTCAGTCTCTTGATGATAAACAGACAACTACTCCACATGGAAGTCTCTTCTAAATCTCTAGTTAATGACACTTGCAGTTGTTCAAGTACCAACAAAATTTTAATAAACATAATTGTCCACCCTTTGTTCCTTATTTCTGGTTGTTTATCGCTGTTTAATATACTACAGCCTGTAGTTGCTTTTTTGAGAAACTTGGCTTTTACTTTTTTTGATGTATCTCTTTTGAGAAATGAAACAAAATATGTCCAGGAAAAATTGGAAAGTTACAGTTATGATGCTAGAAACTTGCATCCAGTAAATAACTGCACTGCAGTATGTGACTGTGTGTGTCCTTCGGTTCTCTCCTGCAGGTGTGCCGGTGGTTCCTGGAACAGATGCTCCAATATCTTCTCTGCAAGAAGTGCAGGAGTTCTCCAACACCTATGGCTTCCCCATCATCTTCAAGGCTGCATATGGGGGCGGGGGTCGTGGAATGCGTGTGGTGCGCGAATATGAGGTAAAGAACCTCTGCTATAGAGAGATGAGCCAACCCTTTCTACTTTGTCATTTGTTCACAAGCTTTTATGTCCTAGATTAACTGCTTCCATACATTATTGGTGTCTGCAGATGATTCAAAGTGGTGTGGTTTTTCTGTACCCCAACTTTCCGAGTTTCCAAATTAAATTCATGTAATTCCCCACTTGAGGAACTGCGTGATATTTTTTGCATTGCTTGTTGGAATGCCCAGTCATTGTTTTGTGGTTTTTCATCGTAAAGGGAACAGAATGGATATGTCCCATAAGAGATGCCAGTTTGCATACATAAATAGACATGACATATATCATTATTCCTGAGAAATCAGTATTGGTGCTGTATTACAACAGTGAGAATGTTTGCACATAATACATGAAAAACAGTAATGTATAGTAAACATAAAAATATAAATTCGTTGATACAGTGCAAAGACCTCTAAAAATGCTAGTTCACACTACTGGTGTATATGTGCTTTGTGTAGGAATTGGAGGAAAACTACCAGAGGGCCTACTCTGAAGCCCTTGCTGCCTTTGGAAATGGTGCCCTGTTTGTTGAGAAGTTCATTGAGAAGCCTAGACACATTGAGGTGCAAATTCTGGGTGGGTTAAGTGCTTTTTTTTTGTTTGTAGATTTTCTACAGGACCTTTCTCGTCACTGGGTTAAAAAGCTTAAAAAGCTCTGGGGTTTCATTTATAAAACTTTGCGTGAACGTGTATGTACGACCAAAAGACGAAAATGGCATACGCAAAGGAAAAGTCCGATTTATAAAAACGTGCGCACGCACAACTCCAAGCAAATTCAGCTTTATAAATTGCACCCTACCTGGGATTGTTCATACATGGATTTGCCACACATTCCGCCCTCGACATGCCCCCGTTCAACCATACATGGTAAATGCACCTCATGAATATTTAAGTCCACGATGTGAACCTGAAAAAAGCATTATGGCAACCGAAGGGAAGAGAAATATCTCTGAAACCGAAATAGATGTGATTTTGGGGGAAGTTGAAAACTGAAAAAAAAACATTTTGTTTGCTGGTCACAGTAATCCTTAAAAAAATAGAATTGCAGTTCTTCGAAAGAGCGTGTCTGCTACCAGAGGCGTAAGGGCCCATCGGACCTGACACCTCTGGAAACCTGGATGGCTTTGATCTTGGGGGAAACAAGTGTGTGTGGGGTGGTGTCTGAGAAAGAAGAAGACACAGACCTAGAAAAAAAATTAACAATTCCTCTTGTATATCCTAAACGAGCTTTAGAATAAATAAGCTATTTTATTGTTAATTATAACATACATGTCAGCTAATTCCTGCTGGTAACAGCCAGTTGCAAGGAACCCCAGGGTCGTCAGTGCTTGTATTTGTACCAGGATTGCGTGGTTCCATCGCGTTCGTCTCTCTAACATTGGACCCAGTTCAGCACAAAGCTCCAAAAGCACCTCTAGGTAATCTAAATTGGCTGTTATCTACATCTGCACGTCACACATATTAGTTTTATTTTTATTTACATACTTTTGTTCTAATTTTGTTTTGTTTAAAAACTAAATTGCTCAACCTAACCTCGGCATTTGTGTGTGGAAAGCAAAGAAAGAAATTGGTTGTACAAAGAAATGTAATACCTATGCACATTCTGCCTTTTTTTTCTATAGATTGCTACTTGTGCGTAAAAAGAAGGCTATAAATGAGGCCCCTGGTCACTTCACTCTGGAGGCTTTTACGGATATGTCTTTCATCTTTTAATTATAACACTGTTAGCAAATGGAATGTTTTTGCTCTCTTTCTCTCTAAAAGTTTGATTTCTGTTGTCTGTTATTTGTAACTGCTAATTAATACACATTTACCTATGAGAACAATGAAAATCAGATGGAGACTATTCTTTTATTAATTATTTTGTTAATTATGAAGAAGCAGTCAGTCTTGCAAGATGGTTTGTCAACACATGGTCAAGATTGGTGTAACGGATTGTGTTATTATAGGTCTTGTGCTGAGCAGTCAACCCTGTTCTTTGACTCATTTTTTGGTTTGTAATGTATTCTGTTGTACAGGTGACAAGTATGGGAATGTGGTTCACCTGTATGAGAGAGACTGCTCTATTCAGAGGAGACATCAGAAGGTGGTGGAGATTGCCCCAGCAACGCAGCTAGACCCCCACCTCCGCGATAGACTAACTGCAGACTCTGTGAACCTGGCCAAAATGGTATGGCTGAATGCATTTACACACCATTGCGGTGTAAAGTAACAAATTGAATGTGATTATTATGCACAGATCATAATGTTAAAATCTTAAAATTCTTAGATTTATGACCACTTTTTTGAATACTATACATACAGTGGAGGAAATAATGATTTGGTCCCTTGCTGAATTTGCTGACAAATATATGAACAGACTGTAATTTATGAGGTAGATTTATTTTTATGCATATTGTGTTAGTAGGAAAAATAAATGTTGTGTATGACCCAAAGATCACCATCTCCACAGTCAAGCATGGAGTTGGATAAATTATGCTTGGGGAGGTTTTTCTTCTAAGGGTACAGGATCGCTTCATTTAGGGACCTATTGATGGGGCAATGTACTGTAAAATATTGGGCAAGAACCTCCTTCCCTCAGCCAGAACACTGAAGATGGGTTGTGAATGGTCTTCTGGCAGAACTATGAAAACATAATGCCACAGCAAAAAAGGAGGGGCTAAAGAACAAGCACATTATGGTCCTCGAGTGGCCCAGCCAGTCTTCAGCTCCTCCACAGAATATTTTATGACTGTGCTCTGAAGCTTCGTGTTGCCAATCAGTAGCCAACACACCTAAATGATTTAAAGAGTTTCTGTAAAGAGGAGTGGGCCAAAATCCCTCCTGAGATGTTCAAACTTGGTGACTGACTACAAGAAACTCTGGACTTATGTGCTTGCCAGCAAGGGTTTATCCACCTAGTACTAAGTCATGTTTTGCTTGAGTATCAAATATTTATTTCACTCAGCAACACGCAAATCAATTTATCATTTTTATGTTAAATGTTTTTTCTTGATTTTTGGTTGATATTCTGACTCTCTCCATAAAAATGTAACTACTTCATTAGGGTGTTCATTAAAGAGTGTGCCCTGTGGTATTTGATGGCAAGATGTTAACAGTCCTGGGTTTCTACCCTGGATCTCTCATATGCTCAAACAGATTAAAGATTGAAGAACCTCTTTGTCATATTCCCCAATTTTGCAGTGGGATAGAGTGCATTATCCTAGTGAAAGAGGCCATAACAATGTTTAAGAAGGTGGCAGGTATCAAACTGACATCCACATGAATGACCGGAACCAAAGGTTCTCTGCACAATGCTGCCCATAACATCAGATTCCTTCCACTGGCTTCTTGCAGTTGCAGTGCCATCCATTGAACAAGACACTGTACTTCTATTGCTCTAATGTCCAGTTCTGACTTACATGCCCATTGTTGATTTTTTCAATCATGTAGCATGGGCTAGCATGAGCATTCTGTGTAGCCTGTTCTGTGATACATTCCTTCCATGACCTGTACTTAAACTTTTGGTGACTTCTGACAATACAAACCAAAGACATAACTGCCTTTGCTAACTTCACTAATCAATGAGCCTGTGGACCATTAACCTTTCAGTTTTTGGTTAAAATGAGTTTGAAAACAAGATTTTAGAATGGAAAAGGAATTAAAAAATGAATCATATTAAAGAGAGGAGTGCATACAGAAGAAACTTAAGATTGGTTTTACAGTCAAGGGGTCTGTTTTTATGTTACTCAATGTATTTTCCTAGACAGCTGTGTCACTTTCAATAAGCCCTTTTAAAAATGTTGAACAGGATGATGTTGCTTCAGACAGGTGGATAAAAGATATAATAATCTGTATGCCTGGTTTTGAGTGACTTGTGTCCCTGCCTTGTGTTGTGTAATATTCAGTCCTTGCCCATTCCCACACTCATTTTAAGGTATACAACATTAACTCAATTTTCTTCTTTGGGAGGACAGAAATGTTACTTGCTTAAATTTTTCATAAGCGGGCGTGTACTTGGACCCCTATCTGCCCATTTGATGCGGTCTATGCTTTTAAACACCGGGGGCCTGATTTTCACGGTCAGTCGCGCATTGCCTGAAGTCAGAAGCGCAGTCGTCTTTGGGGGAGGGGCCAGCGCGA
>JBBMFX010023178.1:0-12338 GCA_037832545.1 Rhabdalestes septentrionalis | reverse complement strand
GAGGCGCCTCCGATCAAGGAGGGTAACCAGGTTTGGCTGTCGACCAGGGATCTCCGTCTCCCGTGTCCATGATCAACCTCACCACCTCGCTCGGCCAGCATCTGCGGGAAAAGTCGAGTCCAAGCGCCCCTGTTCCCGAGAAGAGTGCTGTCGAGCCGGATTTGCCAGCAGCAAGTTGAGGCAGGGGTCTGCCTGTACTGTGGAGAGGCTGGACATTGGCGGATGCAGTGTCCTGTGCCACCGAGGCCGACTCTAGCCTCAGAGGTGGCGGTAAAGTCGGTCAAGAATCAATTTGTGTTACCTGTTTGTTTGTCTGGTTTTCACCATGTCCCTTCTGTTTTTGCCCTCATAGATTCAGGATCGGCTGGGAATTTCATCTCACAGTCTTTCGTCTCTTCCCTTTGTATTCCGACCCGGTCGTTGGCCAAACCCGTCACACTGCAAACCCTTGATGGTCACAAGATCTGCAATGAGTCCCTCACCCTTGTCACCATCCCCATAGAAATCACTTTTCAACATATTCACACCGAAAAAATTCCCCTAAGTGTTTTACCGCACTCCTACCACCCCTTAGTCTTAGGTCTCCCCTGGTTACGTCTGCACAACCCCACCATAGATTGGAAGGCACATTACATTAGTTCCTGGTCCCCCACATGTCATGACACGTGTTTTCCTCACAAGGTCCCTGTTCACTCCACTACTGTGGAGAGCCCTCACGCCAGTACACCTGTCCAAATACCCACACAATACACTGACCTTGGGGAGGTATTTTTTGCCTCCCTCTGCATTGTCCCTGAGATTTCGAGATCGACCTGATTCCAGGAAAAAACCCTCCTAGGTCGCGTATCTACCCTCTGTCAGAGCCAGAAAAGGAGGCTATGGAGAAGTACGTGGCGGAGGCGCTGGAGCAGGGGTTTATCCGGCGGTCGCGCTCCCCTGCCTCCGCCAGTTTCTTTTTTGTGAGAAAGAAGGACAGGGGTCTCAGGCTGTGTATTGACTATCCTGGGCTTAACGAGGTCAGGGTGATGTATACTCACCCTTTGCCGCTCATCCCGGACACAATCGAGCGGCTCCGGTTTCTCGCTTCTTCACGAAGCTGGATCTCAGGAGTGAATACAATCTTGTGCGCATAAGGGCGGGTGATGAATGGAAAACGGCTTTCAGCACCACATCCGGCCATTTCGAATATCAAGTAATGCCGTTTGGCTTGGCCTTGGCACCTTTGGTATTTCAGGGTTTCATAAATTATGTCCTAAGAGACATTTTAGATAGGTTCGTCATAGTGTACATTGACGACATTCTCGTATATTCCAAGAACTTTACTGATCACGTATCTCAGGTCCGGAGGGTGCTCACCCGCCTTTTAGAGCACGGGTTATATGTCAAGGCCGAGAAATTTGAGTTCCACAAACAGTAGATCACGTTTCTTGGTCAGCGCATCAGCCGGGAAGGCATCTCCATGGAGGAGGCAAAAGTAGAGGCAGTATCTGAGTGGCCGGAGCCCACGACAGCCAAGGACGTGTAACGGTTCCTGGGGTTCAGCAATTATTACCGTCGCTTTATTAAGAACTATAGCACGTTGGCTGCCCCTATCAATTCTCCTTCGAGGGTCCCCAAAAGCACTAGTTTTTACCCCCGCCACTCGGGAGGCATCCGAACGATTAAAGAAAGCATTTTGCTCCGCGCTGATTTTGCGGATGCCCGACCCCGAGCGGCAATATACTGTTGAGGTAGATGCTTTGGAGGTGGGGATAGGGGCAGTGCTGTCTCAGTATCATGGCTTCCCCAGGAAGTTGCATCCCTGTGCTTTTTTCTCAAGAAGCTGATGGAGGCGGAGAGGAACTATGACGTCGGGAACCGCGAGCTGCTCGCCGTGAAGGGAGCGCTGGAGGAGTGGCATCACCTATTGGAGGGTGTTCGGCAGCTCTTCGTGATTCTCACCGACCACCGCAACTTGGAGCTGGTGAAAAAGGCAAAGAGGTTAAACCCCAGACAGGCACGGTGGGCTCTGTTCTTTTCCAGGTTCCAATTTCAGATCTCTAACCACCTGGGAAAGATGAATGGGAAGGCAGACGCCTTGTCCCGCCAATTTGGGACCGAAAAGGAGGCAGGAGAGCCTGAGCCCATTCTTCCACCCCAGTGTTTTGCAGAACCCATCCAATGGGGTTTAGATGAAGAGATAGCGGGGGCTCTCAAGGGAGTGAGAATTCCCTCAGAGTGCCCTCCAGGCAAAACATTTATACCCGAGGGGTTGCGAGCATGGGTGATAGAGTGGGCTTACACCACCCCCGCCACAGGACACCCGGGCGCTACGAGGACCCTGGAGGTAGTGGCACGAAAGTACTGGTGGCCGGCCATGGTGCAGGAGGTCCGGCGGGCAGTACTTTCATGTTCCATCTGTGCCACTACAAAGAGTCCCCGTGTTCTACCAGCTGGTAAACTAATGCCCCTACCGGTACCGGACAGGCTGTGGTCACACCTGGCGGTAGACTTCGTCCCGGATCTGCCGGTATCTAAAAGGTACACGACAGTTCTGGTTGAGGTGGATCGGTTCTCGAAGGGTTGCTGATTCATTTCTTTTAAATCTCTCCCCTTTGCCCGACAGGTCGCGGAAGCCTTGCTCCAGTCGGTGTTCCGGGTTTATGGTATCCCGGAGGACATCGTGTCGGACCGCGGCCCCCAGTTCACTTCTAGAGTGTGGAAAGCCTTCTTCAGCCACTTGGGGTCCGCGGTCAGCCTGACCTCGGGCTACCACCTGCAGTCCAATGGTCAGGCTGAGCCAACTATTCAGGAGCTCGGCCAATTCCTCCGGGCACACTGCCACAGCCGGCAGCACGACTGGGCAGACTTCCTCACCTGGGCAGAGTACGCCCAGAATTCCCTAAGCCTCTCTTCCACGGGCGTAACACCTTTCGAGTATGTGCTCGGGCGTCAACCCCCGCTCTGTCCCTGGGACCAGTGCCCCACTGCGGCTCCAGGAATGGATGCCTGGTTCCGCCGGGCCGAGCGGGTGTGGGAGAATGCACACACATCCATCCGGCGAGCGGTTCACAGGTTCACCGAACGCGTCGACCTTCGGCGGAGAGAGGCGCCTCCGATCAAGGAGGGTAACCAGGTTTGGCTGTCGACCAGGGATCTCCGTCTCCCGTGTCCATGTGTTAAGTTGTGCCCCTGTTTCAATTTAGTTATTAAACAAGTAAACCCTTTTTCTTTTAAACTTAAGTTGCCTCCTAATTTGAAAATTCACACTGTCTTTCATGTCTCCCTCCTTAAGCTAGTCCGCCCCAGTCCGTTGAACGAGAATGAGGTGCTCGTCATGCCCCCTGAGGCTCTCGATGTTGATGGTGTACCTCGCCGATTGGGAGGGGTACGGTCCTGAGGAGAGGAGTTGGGTACCAGCGTGCGACATCCTCAACCAGGACATGAAGGATGATTTTACGCTGCGCGTCCTTGGGGCCGACCGTCTCGGCCGGCGCCACGCTCCAGCCACACCGGGCAGCGTCATGTTGTGGGTCACCAGGAGGTGACCCAGCCTAGAGGGGGGGGCTCTGTGACGACCACCCCATCCTCCTCTCAGCCTCCTTGTTCCCAGTCCCTAGAAAATTAGTTCGTCCCTTTTCTTTTGTCCACCCTTGATAGGTCCCCTTTCTAGTATGTCTCTCCCCTATTGTATCGCGCCCCGTTGATGTGTTGCACCTGTCCCCGTTTCCCTTGATTTCCACCTGCGTCTTGTTTTGTTTCCCTATTCATAGCCCAGCCGGTCCCGTCTACCCTTTGAGTTTGTTTTTTGCTTACTGTCTGTCCTGATGCCCGTTTGCTCTTGTTTAACCTTTTGTTTCGTATCTGTTTCAGGCTCGTGCTCCTCCTGCTCTCTGCTGACATCCATATCAGAGTTTCCTGAGTGCTCCGTCTCTTCAGTTCTTTGTCTCATTTCCGTGCCGAGTGGCGACTCGTGCCAGGTGTAGGTTCATTTTGGGTTTTTTGGTTTTCTTTTGAGGAGCACGGGTCCCATGGGGTCTTCGGACTTTGTGAATGTTGTATGTTGAAAACAACAATAAAGACTGATCGCCGCTGAGAGCGTCCTCCCCTTTTTTCCCTTACTCTGTGGCTCACGCCGTTACAAGTTGCAAGGCCATTTAAGGCTTTATTGGTCAGTGGTAGAATTTTGTAGTCAATACGATATTTGATTGGAAGCCAATGTAGTCTGGATAATATTGGGCTAATGTGGTCAAATTTCCTGGTTCTGGTGAGGACTCTAGCTGCCGCATTCTGGATGACTTGAAGCTTGTTTAAGTTTTTATTGGAGCAGCCTGACAAGGTTACAATAATCGAGTCTAGAGTAATAAAGGTATGGACAAGTTTTTCTGCATCATGGAGACATAGTGCACTTCTTAGAGTAGCAATGTTCCCTAGATTAAGAAAAGCTAATTTTATAACATTGCTTTTATGAGTGTCAAATGAAAGATCAGGGTCTAAGGTAACGCCGAGGTTTTTTACAGTGATGTAGGAGAGGCTATATAGTCAGCGAGATAAAGCACTAGACCTGACAGTTTGTTTCTAGTAGCTTTCAGACATAGAAGAAGGACCTCAGTTTTATCTGCATTTAGAAAGAGGAAGTTCTTAGACATCCATCTTTTATATCTTTAATGCAGTCCCCGATTTTATTTAATCTTAGTTCATCATCGGGATTTGCTGAGATATAAAGCTGTGTATCGTTTGCATAGCAGTGGATGCTAATTCCATGTTTCCGAATAATCGCGTCTAAGGGCAGTATGTACAAGGTAAATAGATGTGGTCCTAAAACAGAGCCTTGTGGGACACCGTATTTTACCTTGGTGGGGGCTGAGGATTCTCTGTTGACCCTTTCGAACTGATAGTGGTTGGTCAGGTATGATCTAAACCAGGATAAGGCGGTTCCTGTGATTCTGACAAGGTTTTCTAGTCTGTCCGGTAGAATAGTGAGGTCCAGCAGAACCAGTAGAGAGACAAAACCTTTGTCAGCTGACAGTAAAAGATCATTTACTATCTTTACTAAAGCTGTTTCTGTGCTATAGTGAGGTCTGAACCCAGACTGAAATTTTTCATACAGAAGGTAATTTTGAAGAAATGAACCTAACTGTTGGGCCATGGCTTTCTCTAAGATTTTAGACAAGAATAGAAGGTTAGAGATAGGTTGATAGTTGGAGAGCTCACATGGATCAAGGTGTGTGGTAGATAATTAGATAGGTGTGTGGTAGATTTTGGTAGATAAATAATATTAAGTGAGGAATTTAATACTGATAGGAGAGGTCTGATTATAACTGATTGGACATCTTTAAACAAACGTGTTAGAATAGAGTCGAGTGAAGAGGTCGAGGATTTTGAGGAGAGGATAATTGAAGAAAGTTCAGTTTGTGTGACTGTATTAAACACTGGTAATTTCTCCACTACAGTTGAGGTTGGGACAGTATCTGTATATATTAAGTCAGGTGGCAAGAGTGGTTTAGTTGGATTTTTAATTTGAACTTCCTGTCTAATTAGTTCAACTTTAGTCCATTAAAACCTCACTGGAGAGATTTGCAGGAACCAGTGGTTCTGCACTCCCCTGGTTAGTTTAGAGATAGCACTCAACAGAAACCTGGGGTTATTTTTATTAGATTCTATGAGAGATAATAAGTAGGCATAGTCTCTAAGGCTGTCCTTCCAGGCGGTGTGAAAAGATTCTAAATTCGTCACTCGCCATTTGCTTTCTAATCTACGCATCTTTTGCTTTATAGCCCGTGTTTGATCATTATACCAGGGAGACAGCTTTTTCCATCCAAATTGTTTATGCGTAGTCAAGTGTGGTTAAGAGAGAGTTTTCAAAGAGTTCGGTAAGGTTATCTAAGTCTGCTGGACAAGAAGGTGTGCTAAGCGGGATTGATATTTCTGTGAAATTAAAAAACTATGGCCTGTGGCAGACATAATTGCACGATTGATACGGAATTGAGGGGACGTGCTTGAATTATGATTGAGATGCAGATCATATGTAATGAGGTAGTGATATAAGATTACCATTGACAGAGGAAGAACAGCTATGTTAAGGTCAAGTTAAGGTCAAGTGTATGGCCACAGCAGTGTGTAGGCCCTACACACTGGGTGAAGCCAACTCTATCTAAAATTGAAGTAAATGCAGTTTTTAGAGCATCCTGCTTTTTTCAAAGTGTATTTTGTCCAATTATTAGTTACATTGTAATCTCCAATTACAAGTCATGTAAGAACTCTGTATATGGCCCTGGAGGCCTATAGACAATTATTAGGGACAGAGAGTTTTTATTTGCATCTAAATTGGTTAAATTAAGGAACAGAGTTTCCAATGATGAAAACTTTAACCCAGTTATCTGTTTAATACTTAAGGCATTTTTATATATGGTTCCTGTGCCTCCCCCTCTACCGTTTAGCCTAGGACTGTGTACGTATTGCCTCATTTTGAGAAACAAACTCATCAGGTCTAATCCAGGACTCAGTAAGGCATAATGTATCGAGATTCTGATTGGTTATTAGTTCGTTCACAAGAGCAGTTTTAAGAGCGAGTGATCTAATGTTTAACAATCACAAATTTAACTTTAGATCTCATTTATTAAATTATTTCAGCATACTTTTTGGTTTGTCCTGATTCTCAGTTTAGTTTGGGGGACAGACACAATTTTAACATTAAAGAGCTAGGGAGAAACCCAGGTGATGTCTCAAGGCAGCTAGCAGCTGGTCGGTTAATTTTGTTAGGACAAGCTATGTGTGTTTGTCTATTTTATGGTGAGTTGTAATGTGGCGAGTATGGATGGACTCTAAGGTATGACTTACCGCCAGTCTGATGGTTTGAAGGGTCCTGGAGATGTTGTCCAAAAGGACCTGTGCCTGAGAAGATGTCGTTGTCCAAGATGATGTCCTTGGTGAACCAATGCAATTAGATTAAGTGCTCCAGGAAGATTTCTGCAATGGTCTTAGCTGAAGGACCCCCTGAAGAGCCACCAGGTGCATGGCCTTGAAGACTCGATCCACAATAGTTATGATGGTGTTATTTCCATCAGAGTTTGGCAGTCCAGTGATAAAATCCAGCATGATGTGCAAACAGGGGGATGAACTGGAGAGGCAGCAGGTCTGCAGGAGCAGGACTGTTAGTACTCTTGGCACACTGCGCACGCCTGGACAATTTCATTAATGTCTCCTACCATCTTCGGCCACCAGAAGGCATGTCAGAGGAGTGGAAGAGTCTTATTAACCCCTGGCTGGCCATAGCAGCTGAGTGTGTTCACTGGAGAGTTTCAGGATCGAAGCAAGTGGGCATGAAGAAACGTCCAAATGCAGTGTCTGCCAGCAGGGGCTGCAAGGCCTACCCTTGGCAGATGCAATCTTCCAACTCCCACCAGAGGGGCAGGTTCCAATCGAAGGCCATTCTTTTCAAGAGTGAATGACTTGGTATTCTTTGACCCCGAATGGTAGGGGATGGTGCAGTGGAATTGTTCAAAGAACAGGGCCCACTGTGCCTAACGAGGTTTTAGTTGTTTCGCCTGCTGAATGATGATAAGAATTCGGTGAACAGTCCACACAACGAATGGGTCACGGCAGCCCTGAAGCCAGTGAGAACATTCCTCCGGAGCTCACTTGATGGCCAACAGCTTGTGGTCCCCTACCCAGTATCACTGCTGAGTGGGATTTAATTTTCTGCACGGGTGCATTTTCTGATCTGGACCACATTGGGAAAGAATGGTTCCTACACCCACATCGGAGGTGTCCAAAAAGGAATGACTTGGTAATATCTGGGGGATTGAGATTAGGTGCAGAGGTGAAGAGGCAGCAAAAGCAGTGAAATGCGTGGTTGGCTTCAGGGGTGAGTAGGAATAATTTATCGGAGGGGCAAGTGAGAGCAGTAAGAGGTGCCATGACTGAACTGAAGCTCCGGATGAAGCATCAGTAGAAGTTCCCCTAAAAGCCCCGGAGCTGTTTAAGCAAAGTGGGTTCTGGTGGCCCATGGCCACACCCTGAGCAGTTATCACATGTGGTGGGGTGTTGGTGGAAATCATATTTCTCCAACTCGCAGAACAGTCAGTAGGCCAGCAGCCTCTTTAACACTACTCAGAGAGGTCATTCTTCCCAGCGTGTCAAGGAGGATGTCATTTATCATTTGTTGGAATGCTGCTGGACTATTTCACAAGCCAAATGGCATTACCAGCATTTCATAATGACTATTGGGATTGATGAAGTCAGTCTTTCACTTGTTGGCTTCTCTGATGTGAACGAGGTTGTAAGCACTTCTCAACTCCAACTTAAAATAGTGCCACCAGATAGAGCGTCCAGGGCAGTTCTAGTCAGTGGGAGTGGATGATGCTTCTTCACCACAATCTTATTGAGGCTCCAATAGTCGACGAAAATACGGATGGAGGCCACCATCATTTTTCTTAACAAAGAAAAAGCCTGTGGGCATCAGAGAAGATAAGGGGTCTATGCTGCCCTGGCAAAGTCCCTCAGCCACGTATTCCTGTTGCTCATCTTTGGACAGGGCATACAGCCGGCCACAGGGTGGAGTTGTATAAGGTCAGGCTTTAATCTCCAGGTCAAAGGGCCGATGAGTTAGCAACTTGATGGTCCTATGGTGCTAAATACTTCCCTTAAGGCCCGGTATGTCTCCAGGATGGTGTCGGCATCAACATCGGGTCCTGGAGGTGTCATGTTGAAGGAGCCAGGGATAGCCCAGAATGTGTGGTGAGGTAAGTTACATGAAAGGTGATGGTTTTGTCGAGATGATCGATGGAAATGGAGAAAGGGATGGTGTGGTGAGTTATGGGATAATCCTAGAGGGGACAACCATCTTTGGTGGTAATGGTTAATGGCTGGAATAACACTTAAATCCCCACACCCAGCTGAACAGTATATGAAAGGTCAATAAAAGTAAGTAAGTAAGTAAGTAAAGTTTATTTATAGAGCGCATTTCACAGACAGGGAGGCCACAAGGCGCTGCACATAATGTACAATCAATGTAACTAAAACACTAGAGGATAACATCAGACGTTCAGGTAATAAAACCATCCAGAAAAATGGGGAAAAATAAATAATAAAAATTTTAAAAAAATATGAAAAAATGAAAAATAAATATAAGAATTAATATTACCAGTAGGTAAAGCCATTAGAAGGCTAAACAAAGGCCTGGTAAAATAAGGCAGCTGTTTTTTTAAAGATTCTACTGAATCAGCGGAGCGGAGTTTGAGTGGCAGGCTATCTTTTCCACAACCTCGGAGCTACTGACTGAAAAGCTCTGTCACCCCTGGTTTTCAGTCTCGTATGAGGAATCACCAAAAGATTTCGATCCTGGGACCGAAGAGCGTGGGGGGTAGTGTACCTGGTTAGCAGTTGAGACAGATACGCCAGAGCTTGACCATTTAGCACCCTATATGCAAGGACAAGCATTTTAAACTGTATTCTAAATTCTACTGGCAGCCAATGAAGACAATATAAAATCAGCGAAATTGCCAGCTGATCCTGAATCCAAAAAAACAGCAACACTGACATGGTTTTGGGTGACATGCCCTACTTCACTGGTTGACTGTTTCCCAGATGGAGTGGGCAGATGGCATGATGATGGTCAGGGGAGTTGCAGTAAGCACAGAGCCCTTCATGATAGCATAGGGCTCATTCCGTCGGGCTTAGGGAAACACGTCCTAAATGCATGGGTTCTCCAGCTCTGGAGTGGTCATCCAATGGAGGTGGGGGATCCGGATTGTTAGGCGCAAGTTTGTTGGGTGCAGTAGATGATGTGGGTACAGTGTGTACAATGAACAGACCAAGGATGGGAGCTCATGCATTGATCGCATATACAGTTGCATTAACCCTTCAAGGGTGCTGGGAAGCTCCGGTACAACCAGCTAATCTTTAATACGGACAGCCAGCCGCTCGTAAATAGCCATCCGGAGAGTGCAGAGTCACCCCAAGCCCTTGGGTACGAAACTCCATTGTGTATTTACTAACTGGATGGTCCCCCTGCTGCAGATGGGCCATGGGGACGATGGTTGAAACGAAGTTGTCTTGACTGCAGGTTCGGAGCGAGGCTGCTGCAGGAGAGTGATTGATGTTTTAATTGTACCACCTCCTGCTTTAGATTATCGATCTCCTTACCCTACATGCAAACAACTGCCAGCAGCCTACAACAAGTCTGCTTGAAATTTTACTGCGGACTGGGTGTGGGGGGGTTACACACATGTTATTATATTTGCAATATAATAACAAACATTAATCTACTGTGTACTCGTGTGCAACTACATTTTTGGTGCTCAAATGACCAAGATGTAACTGAGAGAATCTGGGCATTTTTCAAAATAAAAGATTGTTCAGACTTAGATAATAAATACAATGGAAATAATAATTTATTTTTGGGTGGCCCAGTACCAACTTATCCATGGACTGGTACCGGTCCGTGCCCCAGGGATTGGGGACCACTGGTGTAAAGGGTCTCTCCACATTTTGAAAAATTAAGTGTAAAGGGTCTATACATGTGTGAAAATTAGGTGTAAAGGGTCTCTACATGTGGGCAAATGTGGTATAGAGGGTTTCTGCTTGTGAAAAAATGTGGTGTAATATGTCTCAACGTGTGAAAAAAAAGGTGTAAATAGACTCTACATGTGGGAAAATGTGGTTGTTCAGATGTTAATTAATTTAAAAATACATTTTAGAGAGAGATTAGCACTGGACTACAATAGGATTTGAGCAGAATAGGGAAAAGAAAGTACTTGATCTGATCATTTTTCAAATAATATCTTAATATTTCTGAATGTTCTCGTTACCTTTTTGTAGCCAAAACACATGTTTACAAGGTTTAAACTTTAAAAGTCTTACTTAGACACATTTAGGTTGTGTTTATGTTTGAAGAGTAGCATTTTGTCATGTCAAGTTTACACAATATTTTTTTTAAATCTAATGATGGATTTACGAATCTACTCTGAAGACTCAAACTCTCTGCTCCAGCAATAGAGACATTTAAAAAATGTGAGAAAAAAACACATTTTTGCTGGTAGAATCTTGGTAAAGTGTGTTAAATATTGATCATTCAGTAACAAACTGGCAGAAATCTGACCTGAGAATCTCTAGTTTACAGTGTGAACTCTTTAGTCCAGCAGAGAGCAGCTCGACTCCTGAATCCTGCAGGTCGTTGTTACTGAGGTCCAGCTCCTTCAGGGAACAGTTCTCCAGTTTTAAAGCTGATCCCAGATTGTCACATGTCTTTACTCCAAGATTACACCCAGACAATCTGTAGAGAGATAAAAACTGATTTTAGAATACAGTCAGTAAGAATTTTTTAAATGTAGCAATTTCAACAGTATTTGGTGAAACAACGTCTTTCTCATCATAACATAAATAGTACATTATTATTTACACACTGATAATCATGTTTTATCCAGCACGAAGTATGAATGTTGTCATGATGGGATGATTCAGAACTACCCTGTATGACTATTACTTGAGGAGCACCAAACCTAATTTTATTGTTACCAAAAAACCTTTTTTGACTATTTTTAAATGAAACTTTCATTAAACCATTGCACATGCCTGAATACTCACACAGCTTTTGCAGAAGCTCTAACTATTGGGAGCAGCCTCAGAAGACATTCCTCAGATGGGTAATATTTACTGAGGTCAAACACGTCTAGATCTTTTTCTGAGTTCAACAACACAAACGCCAGAGCAGACCACTGAGCAGGAGAGAGTCCGGTCTGATGGAGACGCTGGTCACCATCTCTTCTCAGGTACTTCTGCACTTCCTGCACTAGAGAATGATCATTTAGTTCATTCAGACAGTGGAACAGGTTGATGGATCTCTCTGGAGATGTGTTCTCCTGAATCTTCTGCTTGATGTATCTGACTGTTTCCTCATTGCTATGAAAGCTGCGACCTTTGTGAGTCAGGATACTTCGTAAAAGAGTCTGATTGGATTCCAGTGAGAGACCCAGAAGAAAACGGAGGAAAAGATCCAGGTGTCCATTCTCACTCTGTAAGGCCTGGTCCACTGCACTGTTGAGGAAGTCAGACACTGAGGACTTGCTGAAAAGCTCAGAAAGTTCAGTGGTTTGTTGTTCAGTGGTTTGCAGATTCAGAACATAACAGAG
Organism: Rhabdalestes septentrionalis; assembly: GCA_037832545.1. NCBI lineage: Eukaryota > Metazoa > Chordata > Actinopteri > Characiformes > Alestidae > Rhabdalestes > Rhabdalestes septentrionalis. The sequence continues at coordinate 228 of JBBMFX010023178.1, read as the reverse complement.
AAAAGCATATAAAGCAGCAAGAAACTCCTGAATGCTGAGATGAACGAAGCTGAAGACCTTCCCCAGCTGAAGACCAGGTTCCTCCCTGAAGATCTGGGTGCAGACCCCTGAGTACACAGACACCTCTCTAATATCAATCCCGCTCTCTCTTAGGTCTTCCTCATAGAAGATCAGGTTTCCTTTCTCCAGCTGCTGGAAGGCCAGTTTTCCCAGAGCCAGAATACTTTC
>JBBMFX010023140.1:0-12339 GCA_037832545.1 Rhabdalestes septentrionalis | reverse complement strand
TAATATAATATAATATAATATAATATAATATAATATAATATAATATAATATAATATAATATAATATAATATAATAATGTATGCATTATGTAAATTATATACACATATAACTAAAATATGAAAAATTGACTTTTATACATTAGAACTGATTTTGTGAATCATAGTGGTACCATTTTTGGTGCTCTATTGAAACATTACTTAAATAAAAGTCCTTTGCAGGTGCATAATAGATATAAAAATCATGGACCATAGCATTTTTTCAGAAGGTCGGGTATTCTGAAAATGAAAAGGATGGACTTTATTTATATGTATTTAATGAGTAATCTTATTCCATGGGATAGAACAGAATGGACAGCTCTCTTTCATTCAGGTCAGTTTGGTTTAATTTAGCTCTGTGCTAATTTTTTTTTCTGCTCTCTCAGCTCATTTGCTCACAAACAACAAATCTAAATATTTACTCCCCACTTCCATCCCGTAATCAGTATACTTCACACCCTGCCACCTGTGACAGTGACCCCACGTGCTAATATGGTGCTGCGCTAGCCTTATGCTAGCCTAAGCTCTTTGATGCAGAGATGCTGATTTGGCACAGTGGGATTAGTGCATCCACAGCAGGCCCTCTGCCACTGAATTAGGTTATTATGGGGATTATTTTCCCTTTGTAGCTTTCACAGCCTGGCCTCGTCACAGATAAGTCATATTAGCAGGGAACCCTTACCATTTTGATGCTCCTAGATGAAAACCATCTTAGGGTTTAAATTTAAGTTTAAATCACATAAGGGCTCTAAATCAGTGTTAATACTTTAATAAACACACATTCAGTAACATACAGACTACATACAGGCTAAATATTTAGAGTATTTTATGCAGTAGCCTTAATAAATATTAAACAATAAAGTGCTATAGTGCTGCATTTACAAATAACAATAATAAAGATAAATAATACCATACTAAGGAATCATAAAGCAGAGCTTATCCACAAAATCATTTGTAGTGAGTCCAACTTTTTTAGATTCGGGTTAGAGTTAGGGTTAAATTGTTGTTATTTTGTCCTCAATTAGTTTCGTTTTTTAATTAAAAAACACAATAAAAGTACCGATAAGAATACCATTAAAGTACCGAATCGATAAGTGGTATCGATAGAAGTAGTAATACCGTTAAAACCTTAACGATACCCATCCCTAATCCAGCAACTTGCTACAAAGCAATTATAATACTACACTATACAACATTATTGGACAGTCAAATGCACTTGGAGGGGAACACAAAACACCAGTTCTGGTTCTTCTAATTCTGTCATCTGTCTCATTCTGACACATGTTGAATGATTAGGAGAGTGATGGCCATCCTAACTTCCAGAGAGAGACAGAGGCCACCATCATCTTTAATTAGTCTGCAAAACTTTAAAAAATCTCCTTCGAAAGAACAGAATTGCAAATGCTTCACCAAATTTACTGCCTAAGGGAGTGATGCCTGTGCTCACTTAGCCAGAGGCCTTTTGGTCTGATTCAGTTCAGTTCTATCCGAGTTGAGAAATGACCACTTTCCCCCAAAATATGACACAGAATGGTGAATCTGTGGTCTGAAGATGTCCTAAAACATACAGCATAACACGAGCAGCTTATTTACGAGCATGATATCTACCTGCTCTCCCTCCAAGCCTGCCCTGTGAGGGTGTTCAACCAGCACAGCTCAGTAATCTCATGTATGCTGGTTCCATAACTAAGGTACTAATCAAGGATTTCACATGTGTGGGAACCTTAGTGTCTTACTATGGTCTGTGTGCTAAATCGGGATCATTACAGTTTTTGTGTTCAGATTTCTGAAAAAGTATTGGCCAAAATATCATGCCATGTCCCTCTCCCTTTATCTGATGGAAATCAACCTGACATGCAAAGTATTACCTTGCACTTTCCTCTTTTTAAGCAACATGTCCGCTCTTGCAGACGGATCAACACTGACAGTTTACATTAGTGAGACAATCTTGTTTCAGGTAACAATTGCAGGAGACATGCGCTGATCCAGGGTGAGGATAAGGTGAAAACCTGATTAGACAACCTACCATTACTCTGACTGTTCAGAAGTGCAGCCCACTATTGTTAGACCTAAATACCATGACATTTTGAGTGTTATAGGGCCATTTAGGAATTGTTTTTTGTAAACCAGCCCATACAGGTCAGTTGACACTGTTTCTGTAGTCGGACTAAATTCTTGTTTCATTCCCCTCACGTGATGTGTGGGTAAGCACTTATCATGAAACAAATGAGGGAGCCTCACTGTAATTAACACCAGTACTCATTAAATCAACTGCTTGGAGGTTCCTGTTTTAGCTCAGGCACTTTCCCCTGCAGTTCGCTTAAAGATTAGAGCTGAAATAGCTGATGGTGTGGGTGTCCACATTAGCCCAGCATTTGGGGACCACTGAGGTTTTGATTCTAGTGTTTATGGGCAGCTGTTTTAGTTCACTTCTCCAAGGCATGACAGCAGTATTTTGAGCTGAGAGACAGGCGGCAGTTAGAGACAAAACATAGAACTGGACAAGAGAGAGGAATACATCTGTTTTCACAGTATATATACACAAAAATATATATATACTTAGTTGATGTTGTTAATGTCCTAATATATTAAAATATACATGCAAATATTAGAGATGGGCCTGATATGATATGATATGAGTATTGTGTCTAATATAGCCTTAAATCTGATATCCGTCGGACAGCCTAAAATCTCGACGCTTTGTAATACGAGATGAGTCACTGCCCCCATACCACGAACCTCTGGCAACTTGAATCCGAGTGAGCCGTTGTTTTGAACAAAATGTCGCTAATTTGGAGATATTATGACCCAAGGGGTGGGAGTACAGTTGCGTTCAACAAATTTAATCAAGCCCTGTGGCAAAAATAAAATGAACCCCCAGGCTGTTCAGAGGCTTAAAAATAAGCGAAAAAATACATTTGTGCTCATTTTTAAATCTAAGCACCCAGCAACTGCCATCTGATCTGTCGCTCTCTGAACAGTGGAGCCGGATGACCAAGGCACTCTTTACACCTATCGCAATTTCTAGACAGTGCATGACCAAGTGCTTCTTTCTGTGTTTTGAAATTCTTATTATTTCTATAAATTCCTGAATGCAAAGTGAGATGTTCTGCGACCAGGGGCAAAAAAAATGTGGAATAAAAATACCTTCGGACTGGTATGTTAAAATTATGCTACAGGCCAATGAGAAATGATACATTAATATTTTGCTGTTTAGGTCCAATTATACCCCGTATTTTATTTCTTACAGATCTTGTACTGTTGTTTAACATAAAGGTGAGGCTCAGGGTAGGTGCCCCAGTCTGTCACAACACTGCATTATTTTATTGAAAGTAAATCCCGTCAATCTAGAATAAAATTAACTGCGGGTAAAACGAAAATGTCCTGTTTTACTCATTAAATCTGTTTTATTACAGGTCTTCTTATTTACAGGCTGTGTTTGGGCTGATGAATCAGCATACTCATCTACTGGATAACAGTTAACACGTGATGTGTTGTGCAGGCCTTGTGTGTGTGTTCAGTACGTAGCAGTTAACATCAGTCTCAGTCTGGTATTCAGATGTGGCAAGTGTGAAAGACACCTACGCATCTTCCTCCGTTTTCCTTTTTTTTTTTGGTGGGAATCACACCTTCTGTGTGTGCACAGTAATCAGCCTGCTTCTGATCAGCTGCTTCATCTATCATTTATCTCTCTCTCTCTCTCTCTCTCTCTCTCTCTCTCTCTCTATTTCTCTCTCTCTCCCCACTCTCCCTCTCCCTGGTCTTCACTCATGTATATTTGATAGTAGCTAGGAAGTGCAGAGCAATGGCATTTCGATACTGCTGCATTACCAGATGTGAAGGAGAGGGGGGGAGGGAAGGAAGACAAGACAAGACATGAGGAGAGATTAGTGATGGAGATGGGCATTTCCTCTATTTATTTGTTCCCTAAAACAGAATGCAAGGGTTTTTAGACTTGAAAACATGAGAAATCTCAGAATCTTCTCTGTAAGCTTCCTTAGAGAGAGTAGCCCAATCCACACAGCTCAAGAGCCAAGCAGGATGTTCAAAAGATCTCATTATTTGGAAAGAACACAGAGAACATGAGCTCTTATAATTTCTGTGGATGTGTCTGTTCTCAGTTGCCTCTTATGTGCCATTGTTTTTATGTTTAAATATCTTGTATAATACTGGATTCCTTTTGATGACATTTGATAGCTTTCCCTTATTGAACAGTTTTATTTGACACAGATTAAAGGAATGCTTTACCCACAAGCACTAAGCTTATTAATGAAAGATGATCGACTGTTATTTGCAAAAATCTCACATTTTGTTAAAGCTAGGAGCCTAGATCACAAGATTTCCAACCACTCAACATTCAGCACCACCTCTATACTAATCATGGGTCTGATCATCTGGAAACATCTACACCTGTTTCCTCACTGGTTCAGGCCTTAAGTTAGATTTGTTTTGTAATATTTGAATGATTGACACGTAGGTCACTGTGTGGCTTAACAACCCCAAAAACACTGAAAAAGTGAACTGAAAATGAAAGTCTTTGAAAGTCCTTCAGGAAGCCTGGAGAACTGTTTGTCAAGATTACATTAAAATACAAGATTAATACATTAAAACATTAAATACATTAAAATCCTTTGGAAGCAAAAGGAAAGGGGGATAGCTAAAGACGTGACTGTCACGATGTGTGTGTGTGTGTGTGTGTGTGTGTGTGTGTGTGTGTGTGTGTTTGCATCAATACATCAATAATGGTTACTTACTTTACCAAAGAATTTTATGTTCTACATTTCATTTCTGTTTTTATTTCTGACCCCCTCATCACAGGTGTACCAGTATTTCTGTGAGACGTGTTCGGTGCCAGTGTGTCAGGAGTGTGTCGCCGGCCGCCACACTAACCATGGCTTGGTGTACCTGCAGGACGCGGTGCTGGAGTCCAGAGCTCTCGCTTTCCAGCTGCTAAACGAAGCACAGCAGGGGCGGCAGGCCATAAAGGTTAGACCACCCCCCCCACCAGCTGCATGACCACCCCCACCGCTGCATTATAGATCACAGAGTAACTCTTAACTGCCTGTCCTCAAAAGCTAGCGAGAAAGTCCAATAGCTCACATCAATACGTCAATAAAATGTTAAATGATTGGATTTTGAGGCCGAAAAGGTATAAAAGGGACTCTTTTTTTATCTACTACGCAAAAATTCCTGCTAGAGTCCACATTCCAGACCCTCTGTTAAGTGGTTTATGTGCATTATATGTCCGAAAGTGTGCATTATGTGTCAGAAACTACTGCGGTACACCCTCCGATAAATACAGCATGGAGCTTCCTTACATAGTGACAGAACCCGCTATTGATGGTAGGACACACAAAACTCCAGTTCCACATGCTGATCCTTTTGGCTGTGACTGATATGGACATGCGCGCTCTATTATTTGGGCAGATTTTAAAGGGCCTATGTCCTACATTTATATTTTTAGGTAAAACGTGTTCTGAGATTGTACTTGAAATGGACAAAAATTCTGCACAAATCTTTAATCATCTACAAAATGGAATCGCAATATTTTCCATTGGAGTGAATGAAAATGGGACTCTGCTGAGAGGTGAAGCCCCCTCTCCCACCAAAACTTTTTGCCACAACCCCTGAAACAGGGGTGCTGATGTTAAAATCAGTAAATAATATTTCAGAAACTACAGGAACTACACAAATTTCAAATTTTTGGCCCGTTTCATTTCATTTTTACTTTGGCTGAAACGTTCCTTATAACTTCAGTGTGAACAAGTGAAGCTAAATTGCTGTTTGCTGAATAGACTGATATATTAGTGCATCGTTTTTTGTGGCAAAATCTGAGAATTCAAAATAGATTTCTGCATTGTTTGCATTTCATTTCTGAATGCGAACTGTGGGGGCTGGGAGGTAAATGCCACACTTTCAGGTTTATGTGGTACGGCCCCTTTAATGAGTTAAAGGGGACAAAGACAGATGCAATGAATTAATCACTGGTGACGCATAGCGTGCTTTGGGGTTATGTGGTGCATGGTGGGAGGCGTGTGGGCCGGCATTCAGAGGCAGGAATGGACTTTAAGAGGATGAGGGTGTTTCTGGACAGATGCCTTTCCCTTCCCCCTCTTCCATTTTTAGACCTCCATTTAAAGGGTTAATATCCAAGCATGCTTTATGTCTAAACACATCCATTAATTCAGGTGGCCTTTGACCCTGTTTGGTCTGGGCATGTGAGGAAGGGTTTTGTTTGGTTGTTTTTGATGTGTGGTCCTGAAGCTCTGGGATATTTGTGTATCAGTATTATTAAAATACAAGCGAAAATTGCTTAGTCTATGTGCTTTTAGATGCATGGAATTAGCCTGAATTTGGATACACACTGAATTCTGGTCATGTGACGATGACAAAACGAAATCTATTATGTATTTTTGTTGACGAAATAGAACGAGACTAAATGTGGTTTACAATATAAAAACTGCGCTAAAGTGTCCCTTCATTTTCGTTGACTAAAACGAGACGAGACGTTATTTCCTGTGCGATAGGGAGGGGAGAAAAGAGTAAAGGACGCTCGACCTTTACTGATGTTACGTCCCAAAACTTTCGTCCATTGTGCGGCACTGTGAATTAGACTTCGCATTTGAGTTGCTCGGAGCTCCAGCAGCGCGGGGTGTGAGTTTATAAACGCACCCACAGTTCACAGCGTGTGTTATAACGGCCCACGTATAACATTTAAATAATAACAGTCAATTTGTCGGGCCGGGCTGGTTTCGGTGCATGGGTTTGGGTCATGTCGGTTTTCATTTTTTGGGCCCGATCTGGGCACTAATGTAAATGAAATGTATCTAGAGTGAACAAAAGTTTTGGGACACCTTTTTTCTAGATTTTCCTCCTTTAAAATTGGGTGCGTCTTATTTTCTGGAGGGTCTTACACGGCAAAAAATACGGTATATACTAAATTAATTGGCTGTAAGTATGTAATAATGATTGTTTCACATAGTTCCATTTAAGAAAGAGCGGGGTAGCTTATATACCACCCCTCTGACTTGTGAGATGGAGGGGCAAATTTACATATTCCCTAGTAATATGATGCAACCCCTTTCATTTTAGTACAATTTTATGTTGTGTGAATACATAACAATACATGGATCTAAAGAAATCAGTGAAAAAGTAAGGACTAATACCAGCATTATGCATTTCTGATTACCCATAAAAACGTTTATTTTGAACTTACATGCCATTATGGACAAATGATGACATCTGCATTAGGGCTGGGCAGAGCCGTAGTGGTACTAAGTTACAGATACCACAAGGCCAGTTAAAATAATGTGTAGGTTTGATACATAAATACTAAAATAATAATGTGGCAGGCATGTATTACAGTTTGCTGCAATTGCACACAATTTGCAATAAAAATGCATAATTATAAAAAAAGTTGTTTGCATCTAGTACAATGGTTCTCAACCTTTTCAACCTAAAGGCCCACCTATCTATCATAGCATGTTGCCAAGGCGCACTGTCTTTTCACCTCTGTGGGAAGTGGGAGGCACTTTGAATCTGAAATGGCTCATTTTTTCCTATCGTAGTTTGGGACACAGCCTTACTACTCATATCCTCATCTGTGTGTCTCTTCTACGACATGTTGCTTAGAGTTAAGTTAATAACTTATGTGATGATTAAGGCTTTGTCCAGTTTCCGATTTTGGCCGGTTTCACCACATCACACCAACAACAATTGTGAGTGTCGGATTGGCTCACCGCTAGTTGTGATTTATTTTGTTCATTCATTCATTGTCACATGATGTTAATTGTGTGGTGACATTATAAATCATCAAATTGTGAAATTGCAGAATCACTATAATAATCTGTAGTGAAAGCCCTAAATGATGCTGTGTTGCACTTGGCTGTCCATATGGTGGTTAACGCTGGCCTTTACTACAGCAATAGATTAGGACCATTTATTTGGCTTGCATTTAGCAGTCTCTTGGAGGCCAGACTCAAATGGCTGAGCAGAAATAGGACCTGGGGGAGCTGTCCTGTCTTATCCCTGACTGTCCTTTTACATGAACATGTCACAGGTCAAACGATCATCTGCTCTGCGTAATCCCTGACCTAGCAGCTTGGGATATTGTGTTTGGTATGTGAGTGGATCTGAGCTGGTGCATGATGGATGTGTGTAAAATGCAGAATATTGCTTATCCTATATTATCACACACACACACACACACACACACACACACACACACACACACACACACACACACACACACACACACACACACAACCAGTATTTACACTTAATATTTACTAAGATTCATTCAGTATCCTTTGATAACAAATAAAAACACAGTCTATTCACAATTTGAGTACCTTTATTAGCCAGAAAAAAATCGATATTTATTTGTCACTGCTGGTCTCTAAAATGCCAAAATGCCAAGATTATAATTATAATGTGGATCACCAGACAAACTGTTAGATATTTAATGAGCTATTAACTAAGAGTGAGTGGGTTATGTATTTTCCTTTCAGTGGTCCAGGACTAGACTTAATCCCTGTCTAGGCACCTAATGTTTCGCTGGCTCTCTGGTTTGTTCCAGTTGGGTTGACTGTTGCCCAGACTGCATCCCCGATCATGTAGTGTAGGATCATATTTGTATCTAAGAACATAGTATAGTATCATATTTGTCTGTACAACTGAGATACCCTGCATGCTACTGTATGAGTGAGCATAGTGTTTCATCTGTTTCAAATATGTTTCTTTGTGCAATTAGTTGAGCCAAGAGAAGGCCCAGGTGCTGGCGGAGCTGGTGGAGATGAAAGCGAAGAAGGTTCGGGCAGCGATTAGAGCCGTCGTGCTTCGTCATAGAAAAGCTCTGGAGGAGAGGGAGTCTCAGCTGCTCTGGAAGGTGAGGTTCTTGTGCAGGTTCTTTGTTATTTGTTTGGTTGATCCTTTGCATTCACTATATTTTTACTATCCCTGGGCATCGGAAGTCTGATTCTCTCATTTTAAACAACGAGGATAATGTAGCTAACAAATAATGGAAGCTCCTGGGTGACAAACTAAATCATGGATGACAAATCCTATTCCTTCAAACTTGCTATCTGTGGGATCAGGCTCATGATTGTATTTTAAAATGAACAGATATAGTTCAGATGACTGCTACTACTGTTTTTAGCCATACACTGGATAGTGCAGAACTGAAGGAACCATTCTTGTGGCAGATCAACTAGATTCAGGGAAGGAACATTGATTTTATGCCAAACTATTTGTTTTATCCCAATCTACTCTCCCATTTGTGGCCTTAAATTCCTTCTCTACACCCCATACCCAGTCTCTCATACCTTCCGTAACACTGCTTGTCCTTCTCTCTTTACCGCATCTCTTTTGCTTAGATAGAGAAAATCCGGCAGGCGAAAGCCAAGTCCCTGTGCCTGCAAGTGGAGCAACTAGAGCAACACCTATGTGAACTGGACTCTACAGTTTCAGCAGTGAATCGGCTGCTGGACACAGTGTGCAGAGGTGGTGGACTCGGCACAGAGCTACTCCTGGCACAAGAAGGCATGCTTGCACAGACTCAAGCCACGCGAGCGCTGCGCTCTAGTGTGCAACCGCTAGAGGATGTGCGGTTTGTGTTTGTGGGGCCAGACGAGGGACTGATCCGGGCACTGTGCTCTCTTGGCCGGCTTAACACGGGGGCGTTCGCTCCACTCAGCACTGCTCAGGGCAAGGGTCTCCGGGAAGCTGTGTGCAGCAAACCAACCACATTCACCCTTACAGCAAAGGACCACGAGGGCCAACAGCGGCAACAGGGAGGAGATCCCGTATCGGCTGTGGTCCTGGACACCACTGGCAGCATTTCCATGGCAGATGTATTGGATCATGGCAATGGTACCTACACTTTCACATACGTGGCACAGAGTGAGGGTGAGAGCCTGGTGTCCGTGCTGGTGGAGAACAGGCATGTAGAGGGCAGTCCATTTTCTGTGCAAGTGACCGCTGGACGAAAGTATGGTTTGTCTGGGTTGCCTGTGGCTAGTTTTGGTAGCGAGGGTGATGCGGCAGGGCAGCTCTGTCGGCCATGGGGCGTCGCGGTGGATTCAGATGGATATGTAATCGTTGCTGACCGTAGCAACAATCGCATACAAGTGTTTGGACCTGATGGAAGTTTCCACCACACCTTCGGAAGCCTCGGCTCTCGGCCTGGCCAGTTCGACCGACCGGCTGGGGTTACATGTGACTCACAGCGGCGTATCGTGGTAGCTGACAAAGACAACCATCGCATCCAGATTTTTACCTTCCAGGGGCAGCTCCTGCTCACCTTTGGGGAGAAGGGTGCAAAGAATGGGCAGTTTAACTACCCCTGGGATGTGGCGGTCAACTCCACTAGTCAGATTCTTGTATCTGACACACGCAACCATCGTATCCAGCTCTTTGGTCCGGATGGCTCATTCCTCAACAAGTATGGCTTTGAGGGAGCGCTGTGGAAACATTTTGACTCCCCGCGTGGTGTTGCCTTCACTCGGGAGGACCACCTCATCGTCACTGACTTCAACAACCACCGCCTGCTGGTGATCAAGCCCGACTGCAAGTCGGCACGGTTTCTTGGTGCAGAGGGGACCGGCAACGGTCAATTTATGCGTCCACAAGGCGTGGCTGTGGATCAAGATAACCGCATCATCGTGGCCGACTCTCGGAACCATCGCATGCAAGTCTTTCAGCCAGACGGAACCTTCCTGTGCAAGTTTGGCACCCAGGGGAACGGCCCAGGCCAGATGGACCGTCCGTCCGGCGTCGCGGTGACTCCAGATGGGCAGATCGTTGTGGTGGACTTTGGCAACAACCGCATCTTAAAGTTCTGACCTTCTCCATCTTCTTTTTCCATCTCAGTCTAAAGATGGGAGAAGGAAAAAAAAAGCTCAGGTTTAAGCCGAATGTAATCAACTCGGGGAATGGAAGCTGTATGATAATCAGTCATGTTTGCAAAACAGAAACGCAGTTCTTTTAAATGTGCTGACATTCTAGATTGTGTTGTAATGTGGACAATAAAATATTTTTGTCTCAGGGATCTCCTGTGCAGGACAGGACAGTAAGCACAGATAAGCAGTGTAAACCTGTTATCCATAGACCGTTGCTAAAGAGGTAGCCTTCACTATAGGCAAGACAACAGTGTTTGTGTATAAACAGACTAGCTTCTGTTTTATTTTTTATTCCATGTTCCCTGTAAGGTTAAGACCTTAATGTGAAACATTTTGCTTCTGTTCAGTTTGTTCTCAGATTGACAGCCTGAGCAAAATCTTGGATTATACTCTGGTGTATCCCGTCAGGTGCCATAATTTGTCACTTCACTCTCTAAATTTGAAAATGTCAGTTGCTTTTTGCATTGTGTTAAAATTTCACAATGAACCGACCATTAGAAACGGTCCAAATTATTTTTTTATTTACTTATATTGAAAGTTAAGAAGACTTTTTTCATGTAAAGTTAATTTTCTGGAGATAAGAGGTTTCGTTTCAAAGGTGAAGTGGCTTGTTATTAGCTTGTTTGTTTATGCAGCCATAGAAAACAAAGTTAGTTTTGTCCTAACAGTGACAGTACAAAATATTACCTCAATAAAAACCTACCTCAGACCACTGAAGTGAAAGTGACCATTCTGTCATAAGTGAACAGCATGGAATTCTTTTCTGTATTTAAACTATTCACCAAGTGAAGCAGCAGGCAGCCAGGAACACAGTGCCCGGGGAGCAGTGTGTGGGGATGGTACCTTGATCAAGGGAACCTCAGAGGTGCCACTAGCAGGGAATCAAACTCACAACCTTCTGATCACAGGGCGAATACTTTTACGTTTCCACCTTCCCATCTGGCCCTAAAACTTTCCGTCACTGTTTGGCCTGAATAATAGAGTGAATAAAATCACTTTAATTGACATTGTGCCAAATACTGTATAACAGACATTAGTGTTTTTAGTGTTGTAACATTGTTTGTGTGACTTTTTTCTCTTCCACTGTACAAATATATCATACAATCACCAGGCATCCCTTTTCCACTACAGAGAGTGGAGAGTACCAGTTCAGTGGCTAAAAAATAGGTTCCCGACACACTTTCAATTAGAGCCGGGCGATATGGCAAAAAAAATGATCACGATAATTTTTGCTGTATTGACCGATATCTATAAATATCAATATTTTAGTTCCTGTTATAATAAAAATAATGTAATAAAAAAGTATATATATAATTCTATCCCGGCAAACAGAATGAAAACAGTAAAACAATATTAGTAAACAAATATTTTTTTTCGCAACAAATGACTATTTACATACAAAATTC
>JBBMFX010023129.1:0-12339 GCA_037832545.1 Rhabdalestes septentrionalis | reverse complement strand
ATGAATACAGCTATCCCACAGTGTTTTGTATTTATTTATGTAGTGTGTAATTGTTGCTAAGTTGTGTTTGCACATTGCCTGATTTTGTGTTTTTTTTTACAGTTTTGAGTCAATTGTTTGTTTTTGCAATACAAGTCAAAGTTTTTGTGACTGTAGCTTGAATTTTAGAGTTTGTGTTTAGTGTTGTGAGACAAAGAGGTGAGATTTTAGGAACTGTGTGTAAGCAATTCAGAAAATCTGTAAAAGAGAGCATTGCACTGGAAAGGGAAAAGCAAAAGTTCACTAGGCTGAATTAAGAGCAAGAAAACATGGAGAAGTGTATGTAAATAGTGAAGATGGGGTTAAACATGCCAGGAAATTTGTGGGCCAAATGTGGAATCTTCGTCATGTGGGTTCAAAATTTGCTTAAGAAGAGATTTCCCTCGTCCTTATCAAATGGAACTGTTTCCTCACAGCTCCACTCATGTTTACCTCCTCTCAAGTAAAAGAGTGTGGTGAAATTTAGTTTGCCCTCCTGTGTCAACAACTATCTGAGCATTTTGAACCATAAATTATTCTCTGATCCTAAACTTTTTATTCTCTATTGAAATTCCGCTACTTATTACATCATAGTTCTGTGATGAAGTCAAGTGCAAAGCTCAGAGAGAAGTCTCTGGAAAAAAGTACTTCAAAGAAAGCTCACTTGAGGACATTTTTGAAAGGAAAATGTATTCTTTTGAAGCTTTAACTTTTATCTTAAATAACCATTCCATGTCTTTCACAAAGGAAGAGGCCGGCAACCCAACACAGCATAAACTGTTACATGGTTTTAAAATGTAGATGCGTAAACATTCAGGTACAGTTTGCTTCTTATTTTTTCCCCCCAGCAAGCTAGGGCATGAATTTCTCTCCAAATTTGGCATAAAGGCTAAACCATGAAAAACGATATTTATTTTTTCTGTGTATACTGTGTGTACTAGCCACAGAATTCACACCTATGTTTTGAATCGGCTTTCTTTGAATCATCTTGATGGTTTTGCAGGGTTTAAAGAGGAAGTAATAATACACTCATGAGAAAACAGAAAATGAAATTCCATAAATAATAAAAGTAAGAAGAGAGATAATGAAAGAAAATAAAACTTAAGAGACAAACAGAGAGTGGGGTAAATAAATAAACAATTTCTCTGTTGTTTGAATAATACTTTATTTTTGGCTTTTTGATTGTATACAACTTTCTACAATTTAGCCAAAGTCCCTTGCTTATTAATGAAGGTTTAATTTAATACATTGTAGAATGTGGAGTCTAAATAAAAAGGTAGAAAAATAAATGTGACCAAAGATTATGATATTTCTGCATAAAACTGTATGTTTATGGCATGTGCAAAATTCATTCATTTTGTGAAAGCCCTTAATCCTTACTAGGGTCATGGGCACACATACACATACACCATTCACTCATACACTCAAAACTATGGTCAATTCCGAATCCCCAATTCACCCCCTAGTTCAGTTCATAAATTTTCATTGACGAAAATAAAACCATTGGGAGAGTTTTGATGGGTGTTGTTTAATGATCTCCCTGGTGTGTACTGCATCATATAATTCATATTTACAACAGAATAGCTAAGATAACAGCTAGCGGAGATTAGCGAATCTGAAATAGCACGACGAATGAATGAAATTGGGATTACATGTTTATTGACAGTAAAATAATTGCACTGTAATTGATCATTTTGCTACTTGGAGTTAAATTGTTCACTCTTAAATTAGTGAAGTTAAAAGGGGATTTTGTTTTCCTAATGTTGTTAAAATGTAAAATTAATGTCATATATTGAAACAATGTATGTAAGAGCTGTTACAGGTTTTAAAAAATGGGGCAATAGTATCTATTTGAGCCAATTAGTAATGCTAAAATACAAATTGTTGTGTTACACTGTGCTTAAACCTCATTGCAGTCAAGTTCATTTTACTTGGTTATGTTTAAAACTAGAGATGGGCATGATCCGATATGATATCGGGTCCGATATAACCATAAATCCGAGATCTTCCGGACAGCCCCGATCTTTATTTTCCAGTGTGCAGCTTGTGCTGGACCTAAACATTTAATGCTGTGTAAAATGAGATGCGTCATCGTCCCCATACCATGACTTCAATCTGAGCAAGTCTTATTTTGAACAAAATGTTGCTCATTTGGAGATACTACAGTTTATTTTTATTATTATTTTTTGCTATCTGCAATGTGTGTAAACCAGCTTGCCAATGGGTGGAAGTATGCTTGCGTCATACAATATAACAAGTTAAATCAAGTCCCTAAAGAGATTTCACAACAAAGTATACCAGGAGATGCTAGCAAAAAGGGAAAAACACCAAACAGCAGATGCTCGTTGACATTTTCCAAAAATGCAATAAATCCAAAAGTGAAAGGAATATCAGAGAAGACAATTAGCTCTCCCTCAAGACATCTTTTGGGTTCTTTTAGGGGCTCTTTGGTGTGTTTTTTTTTTTTGCCCTTTCCCTTTGCCTTCTCTATCTCTCAAAACTTGACAAGGCTAATGTCGGGCATCTTGTAACTCGGCGTATCCACCTTTAATACAGAAGCAGTTAGATTACACTCTGTCCATGTCATGTCTATGAATTCGTTTAATTAAAATGTACTAGTTTTCCCTTAATTTTTTTCCACAGTTGTTGCTGCTAAAATCAACATAATACTTGAAATGTTTAGATGATTCTCTCAAAATAAGACGAGGCAAACTGTGTGCATCTCATAACTTTGCCGGTCCACCTTAAATACAAACGTGGTGATATTACACTCTGTCTTGTCTGTCTCTGAATTCACAGTATTTAGTTTTTCTCTTTATTTTCTACACAGTTGTTTCTGCTAGAATGGACATGTGTTTCAATACAATAAAAAAAATTATGCTAGTAATTTTTAATAAAGTTAAAAAAATATGTATTATTTTGGAATCTGTATCGGTATCGGCAGTTGTGTATCGGAATCGGATCAGAAGTGGAAAAACAATGATCGGCCCATCTCTATTTGATACACTTTTTTCAATGGAGAAATCGATTTAAAGCGCTCATGTTACATTAGAAAAACAAAGTGTGCTTATTACTCTGCACTTTTTCTGTAGATTGCTTTTTTAATTGGATAGAAATCTGGAGAACTTTGTGATGACAAACCTAGCCCAGTTAGACGATTGTGGAAGTGAGGATGATTGTGGAAGCGGTGTGGCCAACCATGGAATCAGTTGTTAGAGACATCTGGCTGGTGGATCCTTTTGTCCCTCTCATGCCAGATTATCAGATAAGATCCATACCTACCCCACATTCACACAGATTGGAACTGAGATTCACACTGCAGAATAACTCTTAAAACCCATACCAAAAAAAGGGTTCCAATCTAATACCAGAAAGTTTTGGTACTTCTTTTATTTTCTTAGGAGCTCCATTTATTGTTTTGGTGTTATTTGGTTTATTTGGTTTGGAATTTTCTGTAATTTACTTTCACATTGCAAATTTTGATCTGATTAATACGACTGTCATCTGTCCATCTCTAAAATTATTCCTGTTGTGAATTACTGCATCAGAGCTTCTAAGACCTAGAGATGTTGCTAGCATCCTGATATTGCTACTGGTCTGGACCGTAGGTGCTACACGTACATGGTTTTTACAAAATGATCAATGGAAAAAAACTGTATGTTGGATGAAATGCAGTTGTATGTAAAATGCATGCTGTGAAAAAGTAACAACATTAATAAACCAGTAAATATTAAAAAATAATATTCATATGTGTATTGACAGGAATATTGGGTGTGTGGATGTTGTACAGAGAAATCCAAGGTCTGTGTTTGTGTGTTTGAATAAAAATTCCTGGATGGCTGTAGAAAAATACACGTCCTCGTTCTCTCTGTTTTGGTCTGACTCCAACAGCGAGAAGAGTCCATTATTAGGACCGCTACAGACCTTCATTTTCTTCCTGGCCTTGGTTCAGCACCACTTGCTGTAGATAGTCTGGAGATCTGGGAGCTCAGTTCAATTATTGTGCTTAACTGAAGAGCCTGCCTAGCTTGTTTGATGCTGTGACCCTTCTTGTCAGGATGCTCTGGATAGCTCTGTAGAGTGCAGTTTAAAATCGTTTCAGTGTCTAAGGTGGTAAAAAGGTGGCGTCTAAGTGTCCAAGGCCTTCTTAACCAGTGTGTTAATGTCAGGGGTGCATGACAGGACCTGTGTTGTGGGCACCAAGGAAAACTAAGACGGTTGTAGCACCATATGCCACCACACACTACATGAACAATAATATTGGAACACTTGATCATTACACCAACAAGGACTTTAATAACATTGCATTCAAATACAGTTTAATATGGAGTTGTCCCTCTTTCCAGCTAGAATAGCTTCCACTCTTCCTAGAAGGCTTTCCACAAGATTTTGTAATGTTTCTCCCCTCAGTCTTGTAACAGTTACATTATCAGGTACCTGAGACTCTGAATCACTAAGGACATCTGTAGTCCTGTAAGTTGTTGAAGTTTGGGGACAGTCTGAAGTCATCACACTTCATCTTCATCACTGAATAGGTGTTTTGTGGTTTTGCCTGTTTGATCATCTGAGTAACATCAGAAGTAATAGTATCTTCTAATGCCTTTGTTTATTGTGTGGGCCACACCACATTTTGCTGTGTATGTCATGCTTGCAATGTGTGCAATCCACTAATATCACAAACACATATTGTTGACGCTTATGTCCCTAGGTCTTGCATGCACAAATGTATCTGCCAGATGACAATAGAATGGGAGAGACTGGGTGAGTAAATGACACCTTGAAAATCAGTGCATATCTCTACTGCTGACTTCATTTCAGTCTGTGTATTATTGAATGTTAGACTTATCCCACCATCACCTGCTACTATCTCATTTTATTACATTCATCATATTTTTGTGGCACAAACACTAAGTCACTGTTCATAACCAACTAATCTGTTATTGGGATTGTTATAGTTTTTGCTACACTGTTTGCACTGCTGCTACTGTTGTTGTCTTTTCTAAACTTTTTATTGTCTTACCTTAATTCCTTGGGATGAATAAAATTCCTCACTATTTTATCTTATATTCACTTGCCTGTAGGCATTCTCAGCTTTCTGAAGGAGCAACTCACTTCTGGTTAAAACTTTTCTTCCTCTTCAGATGTTACTGATGGTTTTACAAAGAATGATTCAAGTTTTGAGCATGTGTGTCGTCTCGGTTTGCCAGATGTAAGGGTTTTCTGTGACCACGATGTTCATTTTTCAATCTGTATGTAGAAGGCACCTTTGAACATCTCCTCTCTGTTTTGAATAGAGGTTCCGTTGCCTTGGATAGGATAATATGTAGTCTCTGGTGCTGTCTTTCATTGTAGAGCGTATGCAATGAGACCTTAAGGATAAAGTGACACACATGCATTATTTTCAGTATTACAAGTCTTTGAATTGCATCCCATGTCATGGAAACGTCAGCCTACAATTAGTAGCTGGATTATTTTTGTTCACTGTGTACTCATTCCACATCAATGGAAAGGGAGCTTCAAAGGACCACTACTGTTCAGATTCTGAGTGGTGGACCACTGTCAGTGCAGTTGTACCACTAAGTGGTGTTGGTACAAATGTCTCAGACAGAGCAATGTTAACACTAGTGGATGGAGATTGATCCACCATCCAATATTATCCAGGCAAGAAAGACTCAGGAACTGTGGTCAGAATCTAGACTGGCTAACCACACTGTACAAAAGATGGGTTACAGTCTAATTCTAAACCAGCAAGGTAGAGCTACAAGGGATAGGTTTCTGGAAAAGTGATAAGTGCAAGTACACAGCATCTAAAACCCCAGCAACAATGGTGGGCTTAATACATTTATACCCGACCTGATCTCACGAGTGTTCGTGCAGCCATAACGAAACACAATTTGATCAAAATACGTGCTCCGATCGCGATTAAGGGCTGTTTTTTCGTGCTAGGACAACGCTCTACTACCCTAAAGATTTTCATGGGCACTGCGCTAAATCACCAGTATCTGAGCTAACTGGTGACTGGTTTAGGTTAAGGTTAGGGATAGGTTTAGGATAAGTTTAAGGTAAAGGTTAAATTTAGGGTTGAGGTTAGGTTAAGGTAAGGAATCAACTCATTATTTCTCTCCTACTGTCAGGGTACTGAAGCGTTTTCCTAGCACGAAAAAAAAAGCCCTAAATCGTGATTGGAGCACGTATTTTAATTAAATAGTATTTCGTGATGGCTGCACAAAAACTAGTGAGACTGGGCTCTTATACTGGTGCCAGACAGACTATCATGACGGTGTTTCCGTTGGGCTGAGAATGAGCCCAGCCATGGAAAAAAATGAGAGACTGCATGTAAAGAAAAAGGTAGAAATAATACATACAAATGTATTTTACCTGGAAAATAGATAACCTCTTACATTATTTTACAATTAAAACTGTGATGTTAAGAGCAGACTGTGTGCATGTGTGACTCATCCCAGCAGAAACTGAATCAGGAGTGAAGCTGATGGAATACAGCACAAAAAAAGTTGCTCACACTACTGCACTCACAACACACATGGAGGCATTACTTATTTTTTACACAGCAATTGATGAGAAAAGAATAACAACCTATGCATTTTACACACACACGCACACATACACATTCAAATTGTAGAAACAATGAACAGGATGTAACAGTCTGCAAACAGTTTTTCCATCACTGTAAAATGTCTGCTAACTCTACACCTACAAAGTGTACATATATAGTCGGCAAACCTGATAAAACACACAATAAGTGTAGATAGAAGGAATTTCTGGCAAACTGGCAAATTATTACACACTAATCAACCATAACATGAAAGAAACTAACATTTCTTAGGTCCCCTCATACCACTAAAACAGTTATGACCTGTCTGACTCCAACAAGACATCTGAGGGTGTGCTGTGGTATTTGGTGCGAAGCAGTCACTGAACCAAACTACATAATCCAGCACATCTTACAGATGCTTTTTTTTGACTGGGAAATGTAGAAGTCAAAGGAACACCTTGAACTTTTTGTCATTCCTGATCTGTTTTTACGGTGTGGCATTATCCTGCTGAAAAAGGACACTGCCATTAATAAATATTTTCCTGTTTAGGCTTATAGTGTCAAAGTAACATTCACATGAATGCCAGGACTCAAGGTTTCACAGCGAAACTGTGCCTAGAGAACCATACTGCCTATGCCAGCTTGTCTTTTCACATGGGGCATCCTGGTGCCACACGTTTACATTTATGTGGGTATTCAGACGATGCCTGAATACAGCAAGGGACGTTGCAGATCTGATTGTAAGAGGAAATTCATTCCACCTCGCATCCAGCCATTCACATGATCTGAAAAAAACACGATGCATCAACCCCTCATTATTTCAGCTCTTTCTGTGATTACAGTGGTGGACAGGGGTTAGCATGGGCACTCTGACTGGTCCTATGCAGCCCAATAAGCCACAAAGTGTGATATAATTTTTAAAAAATCATTGTCAACATTTGATTTTTTTTGGAGATTGTGTTACAGTAGTTTCCATTCACTCTATTTGTCAAGGTATGATTCTCCTGTTGTGTGTAGCATCTTTCATCAGTTGTACCTAATAGCACCACATATCTGTCCACTCTCGGGTATGAAGGTACAACATGATGAAAGCTGTGGGCACTGCTTTTGTTTAAATAGAGGGCATCATGAAATGCATTATCATGCTTATGTGATTTATACATTGGATTTCAAATATATGTTTTTTGTTTCAAGGGCTTCTGATAAAATAAATGCGTTGTGAAAGGAGAATATAACAATTTTAAACATTGTTATTCTGAAAATAAACATTCTTTCAATGTATGCTTCAGTGCATTTTGTGTTTTACCAAGCACACAAACCATAAACTGCGCATTTAGAACCGCCTGCATTGTAGAATGCTTGCGGTTTACATCATGAACTGATGCAAAGAGCTCAATGCATTAAGCCCTGATAATCTGTTTGATCAGTTCCAATTACTTTATAAGTACACTTTATAGTTTACAATTACAGACTGCCGTCCATCTGTTCCTCATTTGCTAGCCCCCATTTACTCCACCTATCAACTGTCAGAGCCACCAGTGAGTATAATTTCAGTGCTGAACCATTCTCAATGTTATTTCTTACAACTTGAGCTTGTCCACCATTGTCTAAAAACATTTTGTTGAACTCCATGTTTGATCTTTGTTGTTTTTTTTTTCTTCATAAATTGATACTACTGGTCAGTCTCCACATGGGTCTGTAAAGTTTAGAAATTATTAATCAAGGAAAAGTGTTGGAAATTGTTATATCGATTTTAATGTCACATTATGTATTTATTTAGAATAAACACGATTTGTGTAAACATTGTACCAAAACAAGACTTAAAAGGAAATCTTCACTGGTTCCATTTACAAAACATAGACAAATTATGACACACCTCTTAATTATTGAATTCAGGTGTCCTCTCTTTCCAGGGAAGAGCAGGAAACTAAAGCTTCTGCATACCAAGACATTCTGGACAACACCATGCTTCCAAATTTGTGGACACACTTTGGGGTAGAACCTTTTCTATTCCAGCAGGAGTAAGCTCCAGTGCACAAGGCAAGGCCTATAAAGACATGGCTTCTGTGTGGAAGAACCTGACTGGCTGCTCAGAGCCCTGACCTCAACCCCATCCCAACCTTGAACTGGAATGGAGATTGTGAGCCAGACCTTCTCATCCAGCCTCAGAGCCTGAACCTCAAAAATACAAAATGAATGGACACAAATTCTGAAAGAAACACTTCGAAAAGCCTTCCCAGATGAGTTGAAGCTGTTATAGCTACAAAGGGAAAACAACTCCATATTGCATTTTTTGTATTTGAATGCAATGTCATTAATGTCCCTGTTGGTGTAATGGTCATACATCTCAGTAAATGTGTCCATATAGTGTACCTAGCTCAGTCTGTTGCTCCTTAAATGTCATATTTCTACATAACTGCCGATGGAACCGAGGTTGAATCATATAAAATCTGTACATATGCACATGACATATGTGCAGATTTTATATGATTTAACCTCTTCAACCCCTGAGTAGAAAATGCAGGTCTTGCCATACTAGCTGCTCTTGATTCGTTTGTATTTTTTCCAAGTGTATCCCATCCACTAGGAATCATATGACCTTGTGCATGTTAATTCCAAGGCATCTCCACTGCAGACCAGGTTGACATTCTCCTCACACTTCATAAGGCTGGACTGTCAAGTGTCACTACAATGTGTGCTGCAGGCACGCTCCACTCTGGGTTGCCTGTGACAGTATTTTAAATGCCTGGCTCAATGAGTTTACTTCAAAGACAAACTGTTGGAGATACATTTATATCTCTGTCTGTTATCTCGACCATTATTTTGGAGAACCATTTTTCACCCGCAGTTGTTGGTTGCTTTCAGACATCCAACTGAAGTGTAATTTCCCACCAAATATATGAGCAAAACCAACCAAAAACCAGAAAATCAATTTGGAACAAAATTTATATTCTTAAAATGTCTACATTTAAATTGAAAGTAAGCTCGCTTACTTTAAAGCATATATTCCCCTTTAATAAGATTGTTGAGTGATAATTTTGAGTGCACAATTTAATCCACATCCTACGAATTGCTTCTATCTTGAAAACTATTCCCTCCCACCCCAACACACACACAAACATACATATACACACACACACATACACACAGGTAGGGCATATTGTGAAATTATGAAAACACACACACAAACACACACACACACGCACACGCACACACAGGTAGGGCAAAATGTCTCCCTTTGTGTGTATCTACAGGTGTGAACACAACAGCCCCTTCGCAATCAGAGAACTCCACGGAGCACGGAGCAATTGTACTGGCCCCTGAAAACAGAGGGCTTGATTGGTGCTTCAAAAGAGTCAACTCTGCAGCAGAGTCCCCATCCCAGTTCTCCAAGGTTCTGGTGTACTTCTTCTGACTCTAGTGCATGAGTGTGTGTTTGAGAGCAGACAGACAAATTGTGTATAGAACTGACATTAAAACCCATTAAACTAACAACTGTTTCCTGCTTGTGTGTTCTTCGTTTCACCCACCATAACACTTAATTTTTGCAAATGTGCCCCTTAGTAGAACCTCCTGAATTAACACCTTAGATTTAAGATGAAGGGGTTTTACACTCATGCCTTTCGTCTAAAATGAAGAGATTGGTTTCACAAATGATGATCCGCTTAATGCAAATGAATTGGTTTGTTGTATTATCAGGGGTAAATTGAGGTAGGGTTAAGCACATTTTGGGTACAGTGTGTTTCACAGTGTTTCATCATCAACACCTGGTTTTAAAAGGTGGAGGAACTTTGTTGCAGGCCAGCAGCCAGAGACTTCAAACTTTAAGAAACTGAGCAGAAAATCCGATCAGATCCACATGCTGTATCTCTGATTTGTGCAAGCCTTTCACAGATTGCGTTGCCTTCCCTCAAAAGCATATTTATAAGTGAAATTAGAGCATTTCATGTTTCCCCAAGCATATGGTCCATTAATTGTTCGCTTAGGGTCTTGTCAGTTTCGTACATAACATGAGAGCAGTATGTGTTTGATACGTGTCTGAGACTGATGCAAAAGGCTTAAAACATCAAAGCCCAGCCGATTCCTAAAAACTTGACTGATGACATGTGTCGGTGAAGAAGGGATGTAAATTTCTTAATCTGTAACTCCGAGCAGTGCTCTTCCTTTTTCTTCTGGAAAAACAAAGTTTCTTTTGTAGCCATTAGTTCAATGCCTCATCTGTCATGACATTATTACATTAGACAGTTGGCGGCAGATGTGATTGGACACACTGGGCATGTTAGGGACTGTGTTTGACAAGGAGATTTACTGTCTCATGGCATTTAGGTTACACATAGCTTTTGGGATAGACATAGTGACCCATTCATCTGTTCTTGGAGGCAGTGCTTGTTATTCCTGCTGACATTTGAGACAAATTCCCCATTTCACAGGAAGCCTTCCAGAGAGTAAACCCAGCTTATATAAAACTGAATTAGAACTAGAGTTATCGTCACTACAAAACATAAACAAATGCTTAGCTTTTTTCTGAACATACCGTGTGTGCACTCACCTCACATCCGCTGTGTCCACTTTCTTCGCCTCTGAGATATGACTGAGCTTAAAAGTGACATTGCTAATCAATTCCTTTACAGATTTGGGTGGTGGAAAGCTGTTAGAGGAAAGGGAGGAAAAACAATGAGAAAATCACCCAGAAACGCCAGTGATCACCCATCACTGTAGCCTTTATAGATTCAGCCTTCTCAAAGTGCCTTACAAATCTTGTTCATAGCAATAAAGTGACTAGTTTAAAACACTCCCTGTTGTGTAAAAGCAGTAGCTTTAGGCCTGGAGTGTGGCACAAGCAGAGGTCACCCATGTCCCGATTGCACTTGACCAAAGACAGATTGTATTATCTAAGGTCACTGTTATCCACCAGTGGTCAACACGATATATGGGCCAATGACATTTTATAGACCGAAAAAAAAAAAAAAGTCATATGGTGCGACCACAATTTTTTTACATACTTCATAGTTTTTTTTTCCCAAGTTGTCAGTAATATCAAGTGTTTAGAAAGTGTTTGCATTCCTTTTAGATCTCTTATAATAGCTCTATAATTACACAGTCATCAAATGAAATGTAGTTAACTGACTCATTTTTCCTGTAAAAGACATAAAACTGATTTTAAATTATGACATTAACTTAAGCATATCGAATCAGTTTTTAATGTTTCAGCTACAGAAATTAGATATTTTATTTGGGATTTAATACAGTTTATTATTATGTTATAATTGGTCACACCACATTATATTTTGACATTAAAATACAGGAATATTTTAAATAACTCCTGATTTTCAAAAAGATCATGTGAGAACAAATATGGGAGAGATACTACATATAGAAAATATGTTTTGTATATGTAAAATTTTGGCCGTACAGAATATTTAGGTGTTACTTCATTGACCCCTATATATTTTTTGCAAAGGGCACAACCTCATCCCTTTTTAATCAATTAGATTTTTCTAAATATGCCTTTCCAACATTTGTAATGTTTCGACAAATTTATTTAAAAGCTGTCGGAGCTCACAAGATACCCCCCTTTGGGTGCAGAAACTCGAAAAGAACCAACAGAGTCCTTTTTGCGCAAATTGAATCATATTAAAGATTTATTGTACATCTGCAGATGGGAAAACAGGATAAAAGACACAGAGACAACAAAGTCTGCTCCCCGTCCTGACCTGTTCTTCCTCTTCCTCATACAGAACATCATATTTTATACTCTGTCCTACGTA
>JBBMFX010023109.1:0-12341 GCA_037832545.1 Rhabdalestes septentrionalis | reverse complement strand
TCGGTTTCTTTTCTTTGAAACAATTTCTCCTGCCTTTGAAAATACTCGCTCACAGAGAACTTACCGCATATAGGAGCCTGAACAACTTGAAGCTGGATCCGTCATCTGTATCTACGCTGATTAATCCCTAAAGACACGGAATCTGAGGAGCTGTTAGTTTGTTCAATCGGCATTGGAGAAACTCATGAGATTGGGTTACTGGGTGCCGTGTTTGCGATCTTCATTGGACCTGGTGACTCAGCCTGTGTGGGATGGGATGGAGAAACCTGAAATTCCTTATCCAAAGAGCTTAAGATTGCCATTACAAGAGGTACATGACCATGCTAGAGCAGCTTTGGAAACCAGTTGTGACAGATGGAAATTGCACAATGACAAGAGACATCGTGCTGTTATGTTTGCAATTGGTGACCTTGTCAGAGTGAAAACACACCCAAAATCAGATGCTTTTTTACAGCAAATTTGGCACCCCTCTACTCCGGTCCGTACTGTGTCACTCAGGTTTTGTCTGATGTAAACTACAGGCTTGCAAAGTTGGACACAGGCCAGGATGCTGGGGTCTATCATGTGGTTAACATGCAACCTTTCCACACTTGGAATGAGTGCAGCAGCAATAGACCAAGTGGCCCACAGGATGGGTCTGAAACACCTGATGAGGGGTTGGACGACAGTCTGTTGGCAACACTGATAAGGGAGGACCAACCTCAGGTGACATGGTTTTCCCTACCTAATGACACTGTTGCTAATTGTGACAGTCTTACAGACAATGCACATGACGGGTCTGGACATGACATGAGTAGTACTGACTGTGCCGACACTGATGTTAACACATCTGCACAACATTCACACCTTCCTGAATTTGATGTTGACCTACCAGATCATGGCAACAGTCTCAGACCTAGACTGGCTCCTAGAATCACCTCAGGATGGTCAGACAGGAAATGGACTAACAACTATCACACTTAGAGATTGGATCTAAAGTAGTAAAGTGTCTGATGTGTTAAAATTCTTATGTTTCCATGCAACCAAGTTTTGTTCTTTGGGTAGCATTATATATCCTGAAATGTTGGTTCTTGGTGTTATGTTGAAAAAAAGCAGAAAATTGTTTGGTTACACAAGCTTTTATTTTCTATGTGATATGTCCTTGAAAAACATGCTGTGTAATTGTGTAGCTTGTACTGACATGTATGCTAGTTATTGCCTTTTGTAATGCGATATGGGATGATGAATTTCCAAAGTTTCCATGTATTGAGCTGAATTCCTTATATTGTGTGCAGCTGGGGACAGCCTTATTCTCTCTGCTGGGGAATGTGTAACGGTCAAAACGATGTATTTGCATGCATCACATTATTATGCAGTGTGCCCTTTAAGAGACTGATCTTTTCATGTATAACATGCTCTGTGTGGTCATTACGTAGAATGACTACATACCTACAGCTTGGAAGAACTGCTATGGATGAAACTAGCTCTGTTTTGTTTTATAATTTTTCGTCTTACTTTTATTTGTACCGCCATGAAAGGGTTTTTCTCTCATGTATGAGAGGAGCGCATTTGCCGTGTACCAGCCATTAAACGTGTGGGACACCACTCTTCGCCTCCCTACTCTTTCATTTTATTAACTACACGAGTTATCCGGTTTAAAGCGTTACAACATCTGTGCATCCATATACCTTCACAGCTGTATACATTTCAATTTAGCGAGTAGAGAGTAGATATTTAGGAAATCCACTCACAAATATCGCAACAAATATCAAAACTGATTTAAGCAAATTAAGACATTAACAGAGAAAAAAAACATTAGCTTTGTGTATGTCTGTGTGTTTTTGTGTGTCTCAGCGTGGAACAGCACAGAGCTGGTATGTTTTGGGGCAGTGTGTGAATCCTAATTGGTATTCCAAACTGGGCTCCACACCTTCTGGTGGTTTGAAAGTGAAGCGCTGAAGTAGTGAGGTGAAGAACAGGAAAAGCTCCATACGAGCCAGCTGCTCCCCAAGACAAACTCTCTTTCCTGGAAAAATAGAAAAACCAAACAATGATACTGTGTTCTGTTGATTTATTCTGACTCTGTACAACTTGATCCAGGACTTTCCTGAAAGGCTTGAAAGTGTTAAAATCAGGATCAATACAAATTCAATGTCAGTAAATCAAAGGTATTTAAAAGAGAAGTCATCAGTCAGTTAAAATGTTGGTGGAGAATTAAAGCACCTGCTGAAAACGGAATGAAGGCCTCTCTCCTCCTGAAGTTGCCCTGATCGTCCAGGAAGTGACCTGGATGAAAGGACCATGGCTTTTCCCATTCAGACTTATCAAACAAGACTGATGTCAAGTTGCCAAAGACAGTCGTACCCTGCAAATCAATGGTAATCTCAATCATGTGATCATATTATCATATCGACATTAGCATATTGATTAATGTTATGTGTAAAAATAATAAATAGCCACAGGATATTGTTACGTCTGATTTTAGTCTTTGCTAAAGAATGATGAAAAACTAATACACTTTTTACTATATGACCTCTTAGTAACAGAAAAAAATATGACAAACAGATGCTTAAAACACCTGGCTAAAATCACAGGTAAAATGTTTAACCATATTTTAAACTCACCTTAGGAACAGTGTATTCTCCAACCTGGATGTCTTTCGCAGCAGTCCTTGGCAAGTTAATTGGAATGATGTTACCCATCCTCTGGATCTCATGGATAACAGCGTTGGTGTAGGGAAGGCTGTCTCTGTCTGTAACTGATGGTGGTCGTGAAGACCCCACCACCCGATTAATTTCAGCCTGCACTTTGGCTAAACACAGATACAAAGCATTTCATTGACAATGGAAATGTGTAAAGAAATCCACGACCCATTTTCAGTTTCCTGGCTCAGGATTTTACGATACATGGTTTTGTCCATTTTCCAGTTGATGCGGTGATGTTGTCCTATGCCCTTAGCAGAAAAAACCCCCCAAAGAAAAATGTTTCCACCTCCATGATTGACATTGGGGATGGTGTTTTGGGGGTCATAGGCAGCATTTTTCTTCCTCCAAACACGGTGAGTTGAGTTAATGCCAAGGAGCTCAATTTTAGTCTCACCTGACTACAGAACCTTCTCCCAGTCACTCTCTGAATCATTCAGGTGTTTATTTGCAAACTTGAGACGGGCCTGCACATGTGCCTTCTTGAGCAGGAAGACCTTGTGAGCACTGCAGGGTTTTAATCCATTGTGGTATAATGTGTTTCCAATGGTTTTCTTGGTGACTGTGGTCCCAGCTATTTTGAGGTCATTAACTAAATCCTCCCAGTTCTAGGATGATTTCTCACCTTTCTCAGAATCATTGACACCCCACGAGGTGAGATCTTGTGTGGAGCCCCAGACCAAGGTCGATTGATGGTCATTTCGTGCTCCTTCCATTTTGGATAATAATTGCACCAACAGTTGTCAACTTCTCTCCCAGCTCCTTGCTAATGGTTTTGTAGTCCATTCCAGCATTGTGCAGGTCTACAATTTTGCTTCTGACATCCTTGGACAGCTCTTTGGTCTTTCCCATGTTGGAGAGTTTGGAGTCTACTTGATTGATTGATTGATTCCGTGGACAAGTGTCTTTATACTGGTCACTAGTCAAGACAGGTGTCTTTAATGAGGGTGACTAATTGAGTAGGAGTGTCTAACCACTCTGTGGGAGCCACATTTAATGGTTGTTAGCGGTTGAAATACTAATTTCACTAAATGAAATGCAAATCATTTTCTATCTTTTATTTAAAGTTATTTTTTCACTTTTCCTTTTGATGTGCTGTTAAAATAAACCTACCATTAAAATGATACTCTTCTGAGACTTTTCATTTCTTTGTCATTGGACAATCTTACAAAATCTGCGAGGGATCAAATAATTATTTCCTGTACTGTATCAAGCTCATAATTTTAATTTGAGTCATTTTAACCACCCTACTTCTGGTTAACATGCTGGGCTGTGAGATTAGAGGTAACGGGTTTTTAATCTTTCCTGTAAAAAAAGCAAAAAACAAAACAACCTTTAGAAGCCCCCACTTATCAGGAGTGCAGAAGTCAATGAAATATATGTCACCATTGTTGTTATAAAAAAAGTAATCACCCCCCACCCCTTGTTCCAAAGGTAAAATAACAAGCTACCAATAAAGTCAATAATAGGGGTGGAGCCAAATCCGCATACGGTATTCGGAAAGGCAGAAATAACATGCATTTTATGAATACGGTATTCGGACAAATATTTAAAAACATATTTGTATTCGGGAAACCACGCCCCACAGTACACGCTTGCATTCGGGAGCATATATTCCGCCCTCGGTCCTAGGCTTGCGTTTGGGAATTGATACTGCATTCCAGTGCCGACACCAAGGGGGTTGGGCATTGGAAGGCATTGCCCCCCCTAGCAGGTTGCCAGCACCCCCCCCCACCCCCCCCACCACCCACTCACCCACCCACCTCCCCACCCAGGCTCACTTAGATGTATAAGTTTTACTTGAATACAAATACAAATACAAATACAAATTCGAATACTTTTCACATTTCAACAAATACAAACACAGATACAAATAGTGACAGCTCTGCACACCCCTAGTCAATATGTACTAACCCTGTATCTCAGGATATTTTATCATGTACAGCAGGCCCCAGTACAATGTTGTGGACGTGGTCTCTGTTCCAGCAACAAAAAGGTCCACAGCACAGATGCTCAAGTTCTCTATATCGAAACCTGCAGCCTTGTCATCCTTCCACTGCAGAGACACAAACATTTGAAAAAAAACACCTTAGCACTTAAATGTACAATCTAACCACTAGCAACCCATGACACTTTTGTGAAAATATATATAGAGGGCAATAGTTAGGAATACAAGTATCTGTATCATCATCTCTATTATATATTAGACATTCTTACTATATTCACATATTAGGGTATTCACAATGTGATCTCCTTTTGTTGTGGGTTTGATTCCCAAGACTGCAAAGCACCTCTGAGGTACACTTGAGCGAGATGTTGTCCCCACATTCTGCCCCCTTGTTGCTGTGTTCCTGACTGCCCACTGTTTCATTGGTGAATGGGTTAAATGGAGAGGAAGAAGTATATGCTGTTTACGCCATGTGTTCACTTATGACAGAATTTTCACTTTATTATTTGCTCTAAAACATAATTGTCATGATAAAATTGATAGATTTATTCTGTAACAGATGTTCAGACTTTCGTGCCTTTGACTCCTATAGATTGTTTGTGATTGATTTGAAAAAAACTAAAGCAGACGGGACAATGCATGGTTGCAGCTGTTTTCAGTGCACCTCATGGATCAATTTGTTTTAGTGTGTTATATATGAATGTTACATTTTAATAAAGATGCTAACACCCAAGGTTTGTGTAAACGGTTAGTGGAACACCCCTTGATTTTGTTAATGAACAAAATATTATTTCAAATATTTAAGCTGCTCATATAGACATAAAACATTCCTCAGAGACATCAGTACCTTTTCCATCTCTCCAAGGAAGCAGTCAATGTAGTCTCGTGGATTTGAAGGGTTATAGTCCTTTCTGTGCTCTTCTATTTTGACCCGGACATAGTCAATCACCTTGTGCCACACACTAATTATTTCTTTGTGTGGTCCAGGTAATCTGCACATGATCCATGGGAACATGTTATACAACTAGATGCAGAGAAAGGTTAGAGTTAGCCTGTACTCATGAAAGGAAACATATTGAGGAAATGAAATTAGGTTTTGTGTTAAAATGCAAACCACAGGTACATGAAGAGTACATGAACAAAGGTCCAGATATAAGTACCTGAGCCCAGATGCTTCCTTCGAGATACACAGCCTTATTTATCATTTTCAGCAAGCCTTGGAAGTCACTGTCACTGTAGTCAAACCGATCGCCAAACACCAGGACACATATCACATTGGAGACAGCGTTGTTTATAAGGAACTGAGGATTAAAAGGTCTCCCTGGGAAATGACCGATATATTAAAAATATATGGCAAATCACACTGATCAATGTGATAACATTTTTCTTCTATAGAAAAAATACCATTACTTTGGCAACAGTCAACATATAATGCATTTCTAATACACCCAACCCACTAGACATTGTTTTTTTATATTTAAGAGCAATAGCCGTTATATGCTAAAAGTTTTCCACATTGCAACAGAACTACATGAAACCATATTTAAAAACATTATTTAGTAAGGTTATTAATTAGATCATAAATGCCTTAAATATGCATTTAACAAATGGCTGAATGAAATAGGCAGTATTTACTTGTCATTTCTGAAACACCTCTAAACTGCTAAAGCAGTGTAGATCTTGCAGGTCTTAACAGCTTCAATGCATATGTATGACAGCTCACTGCTGCTCTTTTTATAATGGCTCATTAATCATTTTAGGCTTTTTACTCAATAATAATAAACATTAATAAAGATGTATCCTATTTTTAAAACCATTTCATAAAGGTGGTGTAAGTGGTACTGTTACACCTTTATGTATAACCATATCATGCAGCAAGTGATCTTCAGTTAGGGCATACAGTAGGGATGAGTACTAAGAACAGTCCTAAACTGTTACCAGTTTCTGGCTGGTCAAAATCGAAACATGATAGGCTCCAGGACAATCAGTGCCATTGTCAGTATATATTCATCATTAATACAATCTTATGTTCATGTAATGTAAAAAAGATAGACTGAGCATTTTCGAGAAACCCTTAATCAACCTGAACCAACCAGTACATACAATTTCAGCGATGATCAAGCCCAACTGGAAATCCAGGTGAACACGGGCGAAATCACCACGGACAAAATTAAATGCATAATAAAATATCTGAAAAATAACAAAGCTGCAGGTCTGGATGAGATAACAGCCGAATTTTTATAACATGGTTGGCAGATATTAGCAGAGAAACTGACACTATTGTTTAATAAATGCTGCTGAAATGGTACAGTTCCTGAAGACTGGCAAAAATGTGTCTCCATTAAAATACCTAAAAAAGGAAATATTTTTGATTGTACAAGGCACCTTTTGTCTTAGCAACATATATTAACAAAATGTACCTATTTGAACATTTTATTTTTGTAAACAAAAGCATTTCTGCCTTGTCACCAGAAATTCTGTTTCCTTTTTCATCCACCACATTTCCAGCCAAGCTAATTCTTAACGCTAGTGCATGGGGCAGAGAGGTAAGCTCGAGCAACTGAAGCAAGTGCAGAGAAATGATCTTTGATGGTTTTCCAGTATATCAATGGGTTTTCACTTCTGCTGCTTGGCATCCAAGAGAGGTAATTGCTACAGGTAGAAAATTTCAATCCTCTTTGTTCAAAGTAATAAATGCCTAATGGCGGACATTTCAGCATGCCTGTGAGGCTGCATTTGAAAGACGCGCCTTGTTGATGCTAGGCAGTGGGCGTGTCTTCCACGCAGGAAGCGCAGAAGTGGCAACCAATCGCTGTTGAGCAGATTTGAATGCCAGGTGCTCATGCACCCAAAATGAGAAATGCCTCCATTGAGCATACACGTGAAAGCAGCCTGAATGCGTGGATTTGCTGTAAATAATGGGCATGCATAAGATCGGTTTAAAATCGTCAATTCATGCAAGTCCAAAAATCGCTCGTTTCCGAACACTGGTCGATCGATCAGTGTACCCGTACTTTTGATTATATTTTAAAAGAATTGTACTTTCGGTGTTCCCAAGTACAAATATTTTGTCCGAATACCGTATTTGTAAAACACATGTTATTTGTGCCTTTCCAAATACCGTAGTCATATTCGGCTCCTTTTCAAGTAAATATCAACAAAAAACTTGACTGATTTCAACAACGATGTCTTCTAAAGTTCCGATACTCTGACCATGTTAGGAATGAGGGGATATTGTGTAGATGTAAGTGCCCACTCTATAATATGGTTGCTCAAAGGTGCATAAAATGGGACGGGCACGTTCTCCGCATGGATCGTAACCGGATAACCTATGTGGCAATACGTTGGTTGTCCACGACATAAATGTCCTCGAATTACATGGCGAAGAACTTTCATGCAAGATCTCAATAAGACATCACACGGGAAGAGGCTGAAACACAAACCTAAGTTCGAAGTCACTGGAAAAGCCTTGTTGCCTGATATGTCGACTGAATACATATAAAATATCGGCCACTTTGCACACCCCTTAATAAATACTTAAATAGATCAGCAGTGTCAGTATCAATAATAGACAACCTTGTGCTTTGAACAATTTCAGTAGTATTAACTTTGCTACCTTGTTCATGTGCGATTGCTTCACACAGGTAGCGACACTCTAGATGGATGGAGGGTTCCAGGCTTTTTTTTCCAAGTCCAAAGTTCCGAAGTGTCATGAGGGCAAACCTCCTCTGCTGCTTCCAGGAATGTCCATTGGAACCAGCAAGCCCTGCATACAGACACATTGGCAAAGGCTTAATATTTATTTGCTTTACTTTCTTCATACATGTGTGAGTATGTGTGAAAGACCACTGGCTAATAAGAACTGCAGTGCATCAATACAACATGATGGCAAATACAGACAGTACAGCAATAAAGTGGCATCTTATAATCAACACAATGTGAAAAAGGTGAAATCCTTCCTTTGTGTTTAACCTATTCACTAAATGAA
The DNA here is from genome assembly GCA_037832545.1 of Rhabdalestes septentrionalis. Classification (NCBI taxonomy): domain Eukaryota; kingdom Metazoa; phylum Chordata; class Actinopteri; order Characiformes; family Alestidae; genus Rhabdalestes; species Rhabdalestes septentrionalis. The sequence continues at coordinate 3,724 of JBBMFX010023109.1, read as the reverse complement.
GCAGTGGGCAGCCACCAATGGGAAACAGCACCTTGTGATGCCACTAGCAGTTCTGAGATTCAAACCCACTACCTTCTGTTTGCAGAGACATCTGCCTAATCACCAGCCCACCCGCTGTCTGAACAGACCCGATGTTTTGGATGAAAGACAGGAAGTGTGTCTTACCTTTATCTGAAAAAGTGTCCTTAAACAATGGAATAAATGGGCGATCAACGAAGTTTTCTCCTTGGTTGACATACAGTTCTTTCACCAGCTTGTGTCCATTCAAAATGACAGCTCTCGGCCCAAAAATCTGAACGTTGAAAAGACTGCCATATTTTTCAGCAAACTGCCAGATGATGGAAATCAGATCTGATCATCCACTGTAATAAAATATTTGACACAATCTACACTGCATCGACACTATGTGTGTTAATATTTTCCAAACGCTTTAATTTATCACTAACATGAATAAACAGCACTATGTGAGCTACTGCTGAAGGCACAACGTCTTTGCACTTTTCTGTTTAAAACTCTTTTGCAAATGATTGACAGGTTAACTTACACTGAGTAAGAGCCAAAGTTTGGATCCATAGTTTATATTTACCTGCTGAAACTGAAGGTGGATCTTAGACATATCGATCATATGAAGATTTCCGATGAACGGCAGAGTCCGCGGACCAGGAGGGAAGTTCTTGGGCGCCCTGTTTCTCACATACTCAAAAAGTACCAGAAAAACTACAGAAAACAAAAGCAAACTCTGGATATCAGTCCACTCGGAAAGGTGCTGGATGTACATGATTTTTGAAACAAGGACGCATACAGCGAACAGCTTCTGTACCCTGCAGCTTTCAAGTCCCTTTAACTGCGAAGGCTGTCCCTCAGCAGTCTTATCTTTCTAACTGTAATGATTATTTCTATCCAACAGATGGCGCCTCAAATGGTAAGCAAATAATATCTGGAAGTCAATGTTTAACGCTAGGAAAATGGAGTGTTTACTTTGGTGTTGACAAGGTGGTCACGTGGTAGTGTATGTCTTTATAGAGCCACTTACAGAGACGTCACATAACGCAATCAGCTATAATACTAAAAACATCTCACTAATACTGAATAGGTACCCCTGGTCGAGCTCCACAAGATGTTTGCCAGTCCGCTGTCCTACCAAGACTTTAGCAGCGTGTCCTATAAGACTTACACACACTCACACTGCTGTTAAAAAGGTCCTTATTTATGTTAGAAGTGTTTGCAAACCTAATGTTATAGGAATTTTGTTCATATTGCACTACTTTTTTAAAGTGCGCAATAAGCTACTTTTGTACGTATTGCTGTCTAGATTAGCAATGGGGACATAAAGAATAGCTTTAATTTCAGAAGTGCTGTAAATATTTCCACCCAACAGGTGCCATTCTAACAACGTTATTCACTTCCACTGTCAATGATTATAATGTTCTGACTTATCAAACAATAGCATGAAAAAATGTATCCACAAAAATGGCCTTTAAGGCATTTTGAAACAAAATCTGTCATATGTAATTCAGTGGTGTCCAGTCTTTTATACAAAGGGCCTGCAGGTTTTCATTCCAGGTAAGTAAACCTTACTCTACTTGTTTAATCAGTTGTTATCAAACTTCAGTCCGTCACTCCTGCTTTGACAACACTGCAATACTGGCAATATTTTCATAATTAATGAGTAACTAAGAACTAATAAAAGAACCAATAAAAGAATACCATGGAGTTCTGGGAAGTAAATCAATAGGTCATAGTGAACTGATAAGTGGATACTTGTTAAGCCACAGGAATTGCTGAATTGTACACACCTACAAGTGAAAATATGTGCAAACTATGGACTCTTTATAATAGCTACTTGTTTATTACTGATCTAATGAATGATAACTGCTCATTTGGCAATTTGTTTGTGCCCCTTGAACAATAAGAGTGATGCCCTTCCTCTGCATCTCTTTAGTCACAGCATCTGTGCATGTTCTCTCTGTCAGTCAAGTTAGAATCTGCCTGCACCTATCCTGAATGAATAAAAAAACTCTCTGTACTATTTCTAATAAAAGTGTTAATAAAGGTGGATAGTTACTCAAATAATTTTGTCAATGATCTGTGGGAATGTTCTGAGTGAAAATAGGTCGTGTGAATAAACTTTTAGTAGGTCTATTTTTTTAAAGAAACCATTTAGCAAAAAATCTCAAATCTCTTTCACTGTGATGTTCAATTCTGCTGTTCGCAATCCTCACCAATAGGGGTGCTCGAGAGCTTTTAACTATGAGAGTTTTTACACTATTGACAGACTGGGATTTCTATGATACCTTGTAAAGTATTTCCTCTCATGGTGTACTGTTTGCATCCACTGCCATTTCTTTACTGTATTTTGCTCCATTTCATGTGAATTACATGCCTGGTCTGGCTCTCATGAATCTGTCTGACCATGATGTCTGTGGTTTAAAACAGGGTTCAATGATGTTTGTTTGTGTTGCAGAAATAGATAGAGAGTAAGAAAATCAGGAGGGACAGAGACTGTGAACAAAGCAAAAGATTAAACTTATAATTCTGCACCACACATGTGCCACACATGAACAATATTATACCCCATCGACAAAACCTTGGGCCACAAATTGGGATGACCAAGGAGTTGCAGGAGATCTGTATTACCCTCAATGCACACAAAGTAAAGAAAAAGACTTTAGATTTGGAGGTTCCCTCTAAAAGGAAATAAATTCTATTTTAATTGTACACATAATTAATGAGAAGTATCTCACATCATGCAATGCGACTCTAGACTTTATAATTAACGACACAACAGACTTTCTTTAATCAATTCTTTGTCTTTGGTTAAAGAGTTACTGTGCATGTCTGTGTGTGTGTCTCAGCGTGGAATAGCACAGAGTTGGTATGTTTTTGGGTAGCGTGTGGCTCCTAATTGGTATTCCAGACTGGGCTCCACACCTTCTGGTGTTTTGAAAGTGAAGCGCTGAAGAAGTGAAGTGAAGAACAGGAAAAGTTCCATACGAGCCAGCAGCTCCCCAAGACACACCCTCTTACCTGGAAAAATAGAAAAACCAAACAGTATTATTTTCTGCTGAGTTTTTCTGACTCTGTACAACTTGCTCTAGGACCTACCTGAAAGGCATGAAAGTCTTAAAATCAGGATCACTCAAATTTCAATGTCAGTAAATAATTTAAAAGAGAAGTCATCAGTCTGCTAAAATGTTGGTAGAGGATTAATGCACCTGCTGAAAATGGCATGAAGGCCTCTCTTTTTCTGAAGTTTCCCTGATCATCCAGGAAGTGACCTGGATGAAAGGACCATGGCTTCTCCCATTCAGACTTATCAAACAAGACTGATGTCAAGTTGCCAAAGACAACCGTACCCTGTAAATCAATGCCAGTTTCATTCATGTGATCATATCATCATATTGACATTAGCATACTGATTTATGTTGAGTTGTGTTATTCATGTAATAGATGCATATAGATGCATATAGATGAATATATAGAGAAATGCAATTCCTCTGTAAAATAATAAACAGCCACAGAAGATTTTCAGGTCTGATTTAAATAATGATTAAAACAAAAATATTTTTGTATTACACATTTTAGAAACAGACACACAGATGCTTAAAACACCTGGCTAACATGACAAGTAAATGTTTACCAGTATTTAGAGCCTACCTTAGGAACTGTGTATTCTCCAACCTGGATGTCTTTCGCAGCAGTCCTAGGCAAGTTAATTGGGATA